>MLYV02000762.1:0-15873 GCA_001913855.2 Hermanssonia centrifuga | reverse complement strand
TGCGCGCGAAACGATTTTCATGTGTTTGCAGCGCGCCGGACAGTCGCATTTGTATACGAGAGTCCCTTTCGTCGTGGTTGAGGCAGATTCCATAGCATACGAGGCCACCTGCAATGAGGAAGGAAACAAAATATATTACTGAGAGTGCCATGAGACATCCAAATTGTAAGTTAGATGAGGCCAGATACAGTTGGATAGAGACCAGATGAGATAGAGCTAGGATGCATCGAAGCAAAGAGGAAGTCAAGGGAGTGGTCGAGATGGAACAAGTTGACATCGACCGACGCAATCATTTCATGTTTCGCGCGGGCGCCTGATTGATTCGTCGACTCAGGTTAGCTACGGTTATATTTGGATTATCTCCGGCAGACTGGGGAATCTCAGGAAGGATGAGGTTGGCTCGAATTTCAATTATTTATGCCGGCAACATCAGATCGCGTTCCGACTCAACTTCAACCTTCTCTACTTTGCCTGCGTACTATGTCTCCCGCAACTTCCATGGTGGATCGCAGTGCTGCACACCTGGATCCCATTTTCAACCCACGTTGGCACAGCTATTCTATGAAGGTCAATTCTGTCGTGCCCTTAACATTGTCTATATTTCCAAACAGTGTAAACAGGAGCTCAAGCGTATCGTTCAAATCGGCCCTCTCGACGAACTGCCAGCTGGAATGAACCTTCCGGCCTTCCGTAGTCGCCGTGCACCTATGCCCCCTGTAATGCTCTACGGATGGATGATCAATCAGGACGATTGGTTTGAATACGCGAAGGAGCATGGATATTCTGTCACAACCGAGATCATCACCTTTGAGGGTGAAGATGATCCGGACTTTGAGCTACAGGACTTCGACGAAGACAATCTCCCAGCGGAAGTGATCACAACCACGGAAGACAAGTATAGTAGTGTGTGCAACGCTTTTTGGGCGATTATGCACGATTTGGGTATTGAACCAATCGACCTCGATCCGGTGAAGTTGACCCTTGGGTGCGAAAAGCACGAACGCCTCGTTGTTCTTACAGACAACTATCATGATCAATCCTCTCTCACAGAGGAGAATCTGAGGGAGCTCCAGAAAAAAATGGGCCGCAATGACGCACCAACATGGCACCCGTGGACATACTTCCAGTGGAATCGTGACATAGCTGGTGGCCGACCCTAATATACGGTATGAAATCTCCTATATCATCGTCGAACGCGACATATTGAAGCTACTTAATTTTGCAAAAGGTTTTCTTCAGCTGTGTCATAGTAGCAATGTTTTTCCATGCAAGTACACATTTGATATCTTTCGCATTCTAGAGGCTCACTCCATCTATCTTTCATCAGCACGTTCAAGATACTGAAGATATGATATCTTTGTATACGAGATTTCATGACGACCGAGGCAAACAGCCAGAGTTCAATATATTCTGTTTGAAATACGACGATAGGGCGACAGATAATTGCAATACTCGTAAGGAATGTCCCACGAAATAGTGTTCGCTTTCCAGAATATAGGTAGTGCCTCTGGAAAGTGACTTTTGTCAGCTAGCGCATACCTGTTCGTGCGTGTACCAAGTAGAAAGCGATACAACAGCGACTCAGGTGAAGTGCATTGCCTCTGTGGAAAGTTTCTCCGCAGGCTGCTGCTATTTTACTAAATCGCATGAGCTTCTCCGGAAGGAGCGTTGGCTTTCGACCGTCGATACCTTGACCGCTCCCCCCGAGTCGCCGCCACAGCCCATCCTTGCAAGCAGCATGTTCTCTTGTCATTTGCGCTCACTAGACTTACTCGAGCCCCTCGCAGCCTTGCGACCCGTCGGCTCGCTCTAAGATGTGGATCATCGTTATCATTACAACGGGTCTCTCTCCAAGAATGATTTGAAGCTCCAGGAGAGATTGTGGCATTCTAAACGGCCGAGATGATACCCATCTACGCCCTTCAGTGGAACCGATGATTCGTGAGCGCGGTATGTAGGGTCATATTCCTTTATCGTTGTACGCAAGGTATCGAAATCTGTGCGTTCAAGCATTTCAAGATACGGTATTTTGAAAGAACGTCCGAGTTCGTAGTATAGGAGTGGCATTCAATGTGGATGATATACGACGATAGAAGAGACTATGTACTCAAGATAAACGTCCATTGCTTCACCTGTCCCGTTAGCAACTTGAACAGGATATCATTCCGGCGTTTCGAAATGTCCTAAGATTTTCTTGTCGCTTCTGCATTTATTTCTCGATCAGAGACCCGTTGTAAGGACAGTTTCTTGTGTAAAGATGACAACAGGGAAAAGTTCATCGCTTCCATGGGGCATCTTTGCTGGAGTATGATTAATTGGTTTAATCCCTAAATGATGCTAAAATGCACTTTACCAAGCTCGTCCACCGTGAGCTAATTCACTTCCAGTAGTGGTTCGACGTCGTCTCCCAGATCACCGCAGGGATCACCCTCGTCCTCGAAGGAGTGATTTGGCTTGGTACCCTTTTTTCAAATTAATGTTCGTAGCCAGGGTCCTTTGCGTAGTATATCACGGCCCCACGGGGTGGTACTATAGGCGCAAGAAAAGACAGACAACCAAAGACAGAAGACCCTTTATATCGTACAGAATAAGTTAACTATATGGTACTGAGACAACGAAGATGCTTACCTTGAATCCCAAAGCATAGTAGCTCAAAATGGGATCCATGCGGAACAACTTGATCTAATTTGTGTACAGGCAATAGACCGGGACGCAACTCAGGGAGTCGGGTCGGGATGTAAACTTCGAATTTGAACAAGAAATCAATACTGTGTATATTCTGGTCGATCAGTCCAAGACAAACACCAACGATGGGCTACATACCTTGTCTGACAAGGGGGCAAACTTGCTACCCACATCCTGTGCCATTATAATGATGAGCGTGAGTGGTATTGCATCCCATCTGCGAGCTCAAACGCAGACATCCGGTGAACACGATAGAAAGGTGAATGCCTATATGCGAAGTCCTAAAATAACATTCATGCCTGTGAGAGGAGGGTCATATTGATGCACATACCGTTGATGACTTGAAACTTTTATTCCTTATTCTTGAGTTCCGACACCGAAAGAGGGGTCATCTTAGCCGCAGTATTTGTGTTCGTGGTCGTCTGTTTCAAGAGCGAGTGAATCTGATCTGGCCGAGAAGATCTAGCGTCGGCGACTTCGCTTCAGAACCACGTCGACTTTATACCTTGACCACCCACTCGCCTCGGAAAATACCCTGCGACTGTCATTACCTCAACGGTAGCGAGCTCTCGGCGGGGGACATTCGCAAGATGTTTCACGCCTCTGCGTCGAATTGGATGCAAGATACGTCGCCGCTGAAGGTCCTGATCTCGCGGGCGACATACCCATCTCAGCCGGAACCCAATTATGCCCTCAATCTCGAGGTTGCGGAACATATCAACCAAAAGAAGGCGAACACGTATGTCTATCCCTTCTGAAAGTACAGTCGGAAATGTGTCTGATTTCGCGGTCGTGCAATATACGATAAAGACCACGAGAGGCTGCGATGACCATCGCTCAATTGGTCAATCACCGCAATCCACACGTTGCCATCCTCGCATTGGCACTTCTAGACACGCTCGTACAATCTTGCGGATATCCTTTCCATCTTCAAATCGCCACCAAAGAGTTCCTCAATGAACTTGTCCGACGCTTTCCGGAACGTCCGCCGCCCTACCCTGGCCCCGTTATGTCACGAATACTAGAACTTATTAATGGCTGGAAGGAAGGGATCTGCACAGATTCGAGGTGGAAAGATGATCTGGGGAATATACGTGATATGCATAGGCTGTTGACATTCAAGGGTTATCGATTCCGTGATACAGGATCCCGACCACAAGTAGCTGCTGCTACATCGGTGAGCGGTTTATATGCATGATATGCTGTTTGCATAAATCATGTTTCTGCCTCAAAGGGAGGATCGCTGACCCAATGATGAATGTCTTGCAGAACCTAAAGACTGCGGAGGAGCTCGAGAACGAAGACCGCGAGGCGCAGTCAGCAAAACTTCAAGAACTTATCCGTCGAGGCACGCCTCGAGATCTCGCCCAGGCACAGGAACTCATGAAAGCCCTCGCCGGAGCAAACCCACATGCCAAGCCCGATTACCGCACCCAAGCTTTAACTGAACTCAACAAGCTTGAGTCGAAGGTCGTTCTTCTGAATGAAATCTTGGACAACGTGGATGTTGCGAGTGGGGAGAGGTTTGCCCAAGGAGATGTTTATGATGTGAGTCTCATCTCGACAGTGAGAGATGTGCGTTAACAAGTGCAATTTGCCCATTTAGCAGGTTGCTTCGATCCTCACCAGTGCTAGACCCAAGATTCAAGGATGGATATCGAATGCCGAAACAGACGATCCAGAATCTCTAGGTACGGACTTGCTTTATCTCCGTCATTCCACACTTTAACATTCATACCACTCCACAGATACTTTCCTGCAAATCAACGACCAAATCAACACAGTTCTCAATCGATACGAAGCCTTCAAACGAGGCGACTACGAAGCAGCCAGGAACCCCATACCCGCCGAGCTCTCAAAGCAGCAACAGCCCGACTCCCTCATCGACTTTGACGACTCCGCACCTGCGGGATCAGGACCGACAGCCGGCAGTGCAACATCGCAAATCGACGAACTTGCAGAGTTGTTCGGGCCTGGATCTTCGTCAAATGCACCTCATGCGAACCAACAACAGTCGCATATGAACCTGCCCTTCGGACAACAACAACAGCAACAACATGCACAGACATCAATACCAGGGTATACGCCCGGGGCGATGGGTATGGGCATGGCAATGGCTGGAGCTCCCAGTCCGAACTATTCCAATCGACCAGGCGCGATGTCCCCACAATTCGCAGTATCAGCTTCACCCGCCGGTACCCCACCGCCAGGGTCAATCAGGCTGCCTGGTACGCCACAAGTTCAGGGGTCCCTCAGACTTGGTTCGCCTACACCTAACTATTTCGGAGGCAATACGCCGATGAATATGGGGATGGCAATGGGCAATGGAATGGGTGCGAATGGAATGGGCAGTGCTGGGACATTAACACCACAAGGGATGCAGCCTGGTCGACCGCACGCACAGCATGTGCAACAGGCTTCGCAAACACCTACCAGCGGCACTGCTTCGACGAATCAGACGCAGGGCAAAGATCCATTCGCGGACCTTGTAGGCTTGTTCTAGGGTGGAAGTTTCTTTAGTGATATTTGCTGGAGCTCTTATGGGAGTACATAGTCGGGATTCAACGTGTAAGATACGCTTTATCGATCTGTGTTTTGAAAAGATACTCCTGGGATTATATGATACGGAACGCACAAACGAAAATTTCAAAATATCCTTGAAACCCTTGTTAGCGACCGCCTTGAGAGAGGTCGTGGGCGACAATGATGATCACGTCGTTAAGGTTGTACAAATTGTCCAGTCTATTAAACATGGGAGGTATCTTTGTCCAGGTAGAACATAACAGCAAGGGCTACTTATGTGGTGAACTTGCGGTTTAAGTTGGGCCCGAACAAGTCGAATCTGATCTCAGGGAGCATCTACAGACAGAAAAGGGTAAGCGCGAGATCAACTACATACATAGATGCACAAACCCTGTCCTCCAGTAGGCGTAACCGTTCGTCAAGAGTATTGTCGATAGTAATACGGTTGCTTCCGCTGATAAGCGTGACACCACCAGCACTGCATCTCTGCCTTTAGTAAACACAAAGCAGGCAAGCTACAAGACACGTACAGATCATTGCTCAAAGAACCGTTCACGGATGTCTTGACAGTCCTGCCACTGATCTCCGTATACACATTCTTCGCATTCTCAACTGCTCTCTCTGCAATTTCGACATCTTTCTCCCGAGTGTGCACTGTAACCTCAGGCTCAAGAAGACTGAGGAATCCTTGTACGGCGACGTTCTCGAGGAACTGGACGTAACGGCCCTCCTCTGCGGATAGCTCCACGATCGACGAACGGGCAGTAGCAAAGAGATCTTGCAAGTGTTCTTCCCGTTGCTGTAGTAGCTTGAGACGAGACTTATTAGTCAACGTGGACTGTGCACTACAGGGTGGTGTGTACGAGTCTGATCAGTTATGAAAGAGATCTACGTGCACGAAGACATACATCTTCTGCGCGACCTCTGCATTCTTCCTCTTCTTTTCAAACTGTCCGTCAATTGCCTGCTGCTCTTGTTTCACGAGCTTTGCCTGTGTAATTATAGCACCGTGCCGAAAATGACGAAGAAGAGGTCAGCTCATTCAGAGGAGCAATTCTACATCTCGTTGGCTGACCTTTTCGATGGCAAACTCCTCGTCGGCTTTCACCTTGATCTCCCTGGCCTTCTCCAAAGCCTCCTGCTTGATGAAAGCTACCTGGAATATACGAGCATTTGAGATAATATCCTCACAAGACGCGGTTCGCGCTGTGCCGCAAGCGCGACGGTATGCTGAAGCACTGAAGACTGACCATCTTGTTCATCTCGCTGATCACCTCATCGTCGTTAAGGGGGCGTGTAGACATGCTGAGGAATTTAAGAGTACGATATCCGACAGAGAATGATGGTCGAGAGAAAGTCGCAGCTGTAGTCAATGTCGAGGACGCTACGCATGGGGCGGCCCGATGATGTACTAGTAACTCGAGCGTCGCGAGTTCGACTCTCGACAGTTACACTGAGTTTGCAGAACAAAACTATCATTGCTCTCCGCGAACGTTCACATGCTAGTCTCTTACACATCAGAATAAAATGCTTCTACTAAGCCTTGGTGAGGTTGTGAACGAGGAGACAGTTCGCCCAGCATAGACCACCTGAACAGGGCGGGCTCTCGCGTTCGAATCGATTGCGAAGGTGGCCTTCGTAGGCTTGCTATGTGCCCATTGTAAGTCAAGAGAAATCCCGCCTCTTATACGCGCGCCCGTGATGGAGCCTGTCGACCATGCAGCCGGAAGGGCTGGGAGTATGCTGACAACAAGAGGAGTTGACAAAGATGCAACGTCTTGTGCTTGTACGAGAGCATTCTACGGAAAGAGAGGTTTAGGACTTATTAACAGCGGTAAAGCTGCTTTACTAACCAGGACCGCAGCGGGGAATCCAAAGTTCGCATCTATTTGAAAAATGGGATCCGCATCCAGTGGATCGTACAAGCTGAATAGATTTGACCCGTAGTTGCGTTCAACCGCATACTGAGCGCGAGAAAGATGAGTGATGCTGCATTTATAGCAGAGGGCGTACTTACTGTGAGTTCATGATAGAATTGGCTTGCGTTCCCTAATTGGGCCCAGCTGGCAGCACGCCACACCTTCTCCCAGCCTGCATCACCGTCTGCAGCCGTACCGTTCCCGCGATGAATCAAGCTTGTTTCAGTAGCAGCCAAGACCTGGCTCTTTGTATACGTCGTATGACCTTTCGGAGGAGCCTGGATAGAAGAGTCGTAGGATGATAAAGCATAACCAGGGTACAAACCGATGAGGTGCGATAGATGACGATGAGTATCTGTTGGTGAGTCCATGTCCACTTTCCATTCTTATGGTCGCTGAGGTTGATAGAAGCTGATTGTGGAAGACACGGAGCTTACCTTGCAATTGTCCCCATGAACCGATATGAATCCCTTTGTCCATTTGTTCACGCTTCGTACGTACCTCTGCAATCGCATCAGTATCTAGGTTACGAGACCAAAGGAAAAAGATTACCTTGAAGGAACGCAGTATCAGTGTCACCGGAAGCATCGAATCCCTTCTCTATGGCGTTGAACAACTGCCATATCAATTGTTGAGAATGAGCACAAGCTGAGGCAGATATCAGTCCAAGCGGGTATAAAGCCACTCTCGACGACTGCTAACCGAGTGTAATGGGGACTTGTTCAGGAGAGTTGCACGGTGCTACCACCAGCGTTAAGTCGTTGAATTTCTCATCGGGGATAAGCTTGTCTAAGTGGAAAGACGCAACACCCTGTTATCTGATTGAGTCGAGTGATACTTAGGTAGTCATATTAGAAACTAACCTTTAAGAGCGGCCAACCCTGTGCCTGGAACCACGCTACATCGTTTGTGTAGTCAAAGTGGTCCCAGACATGAAGCATCTGTTTGTATCATCAAGAGAAGGATACGTTGCACTTAACCGTGATGGCGTACCATCCACACGGCCGATTCTAACGAAACAGAGTATAAGACATAGTAGCATATCAGCACCTTATAAGATAGATACTTACCAGGATAGTCAGCCCATTGTGCAGAATTCCCAGACAGCTTCATGCCGGTATGTCCAAAGGTCTTCATATCCATGGACGATCCGATCAGTGGTGATATACATTGGGTATGGATTCCGACCTACGTTCATCTGGTCCCCATAATTCAGCAGACGCAGAATGTGATATAATGGTATACCATACCTCATTGTGAGTGACCCACCCTCGGCTGATGTTGTAAAGGATCTGAGCTGTCTCGGCCCCTCGTGGTGCCCAAGTTTTCTGATACAGCGAACCTTGAATATAGGTCTGTTCAGAAACTGAAGAATGCGCTTACCTCGATATAGTCGAATAGTGGCGTGACAAGGTCCATATTGGTCATCTCGGCAAACCAATAGTTCATCTGGATATTGATGTTTGAATCTATCATAATCAGTAAGCTACAGTATCGATGGTAAAGGCGCACAGTGCATACGGTAATCTGAACAATTGGATCAGTCAGAATATCGTTCGAAACAATCACACATACCTGCACTCCAGGGGTTGCTTGTATCGGAAGCCCACTTGCCCTGCAGATTAGCCGGTAGCACGCCTGGGGCACTCCCTGTCAAGAGATACCGCCCATAGTTAAACAACACCCATTCCAAGTACGGATTTCCTTTATCTGTTTGATATGCCGCTTTCAACTCATCCGTCGACTGCGACGAATCGGGTGTCTGGCCAAGCGACAGGCTGAATGACCCAAGGAAGGAGTTGTAGGAGTTGATGTGAGCAGATAAAAGTGAAGAGTAAGTGGATGGGGACGCGGATGATGGGGATGCGGTGTTCAAAATCCCAAGCAGTCTAGAGTCAGAAATGATTTTACGGAAGGAGAAACTATGTGTCACGTCGCCCGCATCCATATCGTATTCCGTGTCCCCAACCCATGTGATCCACGCCTCGGTTGCGCCGGTTACAATAAGGGTAGCGTTCCCTGTTTCTTCTGGCGAACATGTGACGTTTGCAGACGGTCCAATTGCACTCGCTCGTGCAAAGAGTTTGTACGCCATCCCAGGGTCGGAGACATTTCCACGCAGAAGCAAGGTAGAATGGTCAACACAAGAAATCATAGGTGTAGGCAATCCGGTTTCGAGGGCAGAAGAAAATGCATAGGTAATTTGTGGAAGAATGGATGTAGCATTGATATGTTGTACACATGCCTCTGCCGGGTGAGAGCAAAACGTAGTACTGATTTTGTTGTTGGTCCCACATTAGCTCTCGTTCAGGTGCTACGATTCCGACACTTACCGTGAGAATGAGATATCGTCTTGGTTCCAGGTAGTTCTCGCAACTGCCTGGTCCAAATCAAGCCATCGAGCATATTTTGAAACATCGCCAGTGATGTTCAGAGACGTGACAAGATATCCAGCTCCCGAATAGGACCCTATTAACCACATTTAAGTATTCTATATTTTGATAAAAACAGCGCTTCTCACCATAAGCTCCAGGATCAGTGCTTAACTCTTCAACATCTGAAAACAGCATGAGCAGATTTATCTTTGATGGTGTGGATACAATTAAGTGAAGCTGTTGAAGAGCTTACTGTCGATGGTGCCAGTTGAGCTCTGGAATATGGCCTGGCGAATAGCTTGCATATCAGCAGCCATTTCGGCTTGTTCGGAAGGTTGTTTATTTCCGCCATTATAAGTCTAATTCACGTACGTAAAATTGAGTACGATACGGTACTCATATTGGTACATACCGGATCCTGAAATGGCCCTCCAGACCAGAGAGATTCAATATTCAGTTGGAGAGTTTCCTGAACTGTACCACCCGGCGTCATGGCTAACATTCCCGTCAAATGCTGTCCTCTCATAGAACAGAAAGGAAGCATACCTGCAAGGTAGCCATTCCCAATAGGTAACCAATCTCTGGACCATATTGCACCAGGCGTTCTGTACCATAGTCCGTTACCTGAAGTTGGAAAGCCTGACGGGGCACCCAAGGTTGCTACCGCAGAGAATGCAACAGTCGCTGCTCGGAGAAGAGAGCTCCCTGGCATGTTTGCCTACAAGAGAAGGGAACGAGTAAGGGAGATGCGTAGTAAGAACTCTGGCTATAAGACTGACGGAGAAGGCTTGTTGTACAGCGCCAGCCATTTCGTCGGAGCAGCGAATATATTGGCACATGATGTGCTGCACACTGTGTCGGCTTCTGTGATACCTGAAACGGCAGAGAGCACGAGTCTGCCTCTGTTGATGACCAGCGATTCGTGGTCAAAGTTTCAGCAAATGACCATGCAACGGCGCGCCGGTAAGCTTCAGTACAATTATTTCAGAGGGTGCGGGCCGTTGGGATGGTATGGAAGTATATCGGGGATCACGAGCCTAAGAGTAAACGAGCAGAGGTGAACACGTATAGTAAAGCGGGGAAAGCCTTGCGAAAGGACACTGTCAAGACTTACTTGAAAGTTAGCCAAGTTAATGGCTGAGAAAGCTGCATTGCATGACAGGGGTGGGATTGGATGTGCAACTTGGCGTCTGTAGCTGTGCGGCATTTTAACAAGCACAGTTGTTCCGATGTCTCCAAAGGGGCTTGTCTTCAGCGCTGTGCGTTTAAAGAGCGGCAAACCGGCGATTAATCCGCTGCGCTGGTAAATGCTTGCATCGTGACTGCAAGGGGTGCAACTTCGGGATGAGTGAAGTCTGGGAAAGACGGCGCGATGAAAACTGAGATCGAACCCGCCACTATTGCCAAAATTGGTTAGGGCCTGTCGGGAATCCCAAAATGGAAACTCCAGTTGTCTGGGAAACATTGATCCGCCCACCAGAAACTGACTGCCTTGACATCGTTGACCGTTGCCCTGCGGAACTTCAAGGCATCGTGCAGCTGGGCTGTTTATCTTCTACCTTTTCTTCCCAACCGTTGACCGTCAGAGGGCTGTTTCGTCCACTACCCTTTTCACTCCTTTCATTACATTCTTTTCTGTCATCTTCGAGGTTCTTGAGATGGCTGCTGGTATCTCATCTTTCGGAAAGAAGAAGCTTTGGGCTTATTGTGCGTCTACATTTCCATGATATATCAGCGCTCTCTCTGACCTAATATATCACACAGTGGTTTTGACCGTGCTTGATATCATAGTGATTGCTCTCGCGGCGAGGGTCAACATCTTCCAAGAGTTTTTTTGTACGTGTACAGCGAGGTTCGACGAGCTTAAATGGGATCTTTGACACAAAATTTGCAGTCATGGCGGATTTATTCCCCTTGGGGCTTTCTATCGCTACCCTTCTGGCTCTGCTATCCTTGTAAGATCTTCGGGTCTCTAAATATCACCCTTGACACTGACATTGATGTGTACTATGAAGGATGTGGCTCGACCTTGCATTGGGGAACCCCATCACCTCGCGCCCAGTGTGCCAAATCAGTCTTTTGTATATTTTGAGCATTTTCTGGATGGGTAAGCTGCTTCTCCCGATGGTTCTCAGTTCGAGGACTGCGGGGTTGTTTACTGAATGTTATATCTTTGAATTTAGCATTTAACGCGTTTTCGACTGTCCGCTGGGGTAACATACCGCTTCCATGCTCATCCATTCCTAGTGGTATGTTTTGCGCATAATATATTCATGTGTCTAACTGACTCAAAATTGCTTCCATTTCGTAGAATTCCCTGATGAACGAACTTGGTGCCAGGATGTTCAGGCTCTGAAGTCCTTCGTCTGGCTGTTGTTCGTGGGATGTAAGCAGAATGCATACTCCACTCACCGTTTGATGTGACTTGACGAGTGATTTCGTAGTATTTATCACTGCGACTTTTCTTCTGAAATACGTGCTCGTACAGCACTACGCCGGCAATAAGCACATTTGGAAATGCTCTCTCACTCGTTTCGATCCCTTTGCACT
The DNA here is from genome assembly GCA_001913855.2 of Hermanssonia centrifuga. Classification (NCBI taxonomy): domain Eukaryota; kingdom Fungi; phylum Basidiomycota; class Agaricomycetes; order Polyporales; family Meruliaceae; genus Hermanssonia; species Hermanssonia centrifuga. Next base: position 3,821 of record MLYV02000762.1, on the reverse strand, counting down.
GAACGATAACGGTCTACGGGCTCGACACGAAACACAGATGACCACAACAGACTACTTCGCAAGCGGAAATGAATTTGCTCGGATGCCGAATGAGAAGACGTCCTGGTAAAAGTTCCTTGTGTTTTTTTATTATTCTTTCCCGGTTGGACTGGGCTTAGGTTTCTGTTATGTATAACTTGTATGATACCTTTGCGATGTGTCTCTCTGGAAGGATATATCGTTTATCGCAATCCGCCTTGGGACGTGCCGCGGCACGTCCAAGTAAATTTGTTGAGAAGGATCCCATTAAAATAAGAACCAATAGCAAAACGATATGTACGAAATATAGAAAAAAGCGAGGATATATAGCAACAATTTGAATATCAGATGGACGCAACGAGAAAAGCGGATGATGAAAGCGGGAATAGCGAAACTAAATAAAGAGAACAGACAAGAGGGAATGGAGGAGAGGAGATGACATGATTTCATCGGAGGACTACTTCCGTTCAGCATTTCCTGGGTCCCTGGTTTTTGACACATGCGCCCTTCTCCGGATTCTTCAGGTGTCGCCCAAAGGAAGAATTGTCTCTCCCATGTACGTCCTTGTGGTGGATGGGGCAGTGGTACGATATGCACTTGATATGGACCGACACAATATGCCGCCCAATATCGTTCGGGCCGCTCATATGACGACAGAGCCTTCCATCTGTGTGAACCCACGGGCAACGGACTTTCTTATTCTTCTTGCTCAGCAAAATCGCCACTAAAGTCGGATGAGAGCTCCCATGACACTTCTTTAAATGCCTCTGCATTGGACATTTTTCAGGTATAATCATGGTCCCGTTGCAGCCTGGTATGGGGCATTGAATAGGGTCCAGGACGAGCCGAAAGTCGTCTGCTATTTCGTTGTACACAGTCGTTTTGGCGTTCCGCGGGATTTTTACCTGGTGCTGGTTCCTGGACGAGCAATGGGAGCAGTCTACCTTTACGGCTTCCTGAAATGGCTCGTCGACATCGGAGGAGTGATCTATGTCTAAGGACGAGGGATCCTTGAACCTGCCCGAGGTCCGGACCCTCTTCCGTCGTGATTCGTTGTCGTCGCCGTCATCACCAGAGAGTGAGACATGCGATGCAGCGCGTCGAACCAAAGGACGCAAGCGGCGCAGAGGCTTGTTATCCGCGTGGGACTGACCGTAGTCGTCGTCCTTGTAGTCTTCGTCGCGATCCTCATCAGAGCTCGCTTCAGTAGAGTTCTCATCCTCCTCCAGAGATTCCGCGCGGGTACGTTTGGCACGCCGCGGGAGTGTCTTCTTTACCACGGATCGTGTAGGTGAAGGGTCGTTGACTTCCTGCTCTTCCTCGCTAGCGTCCGAGCTGACGTCGCTGTTTTCCAACTCGCTCTCGCCGTCGTCCGAGCTAACATCGCTGATGTCCTCGCTACTTTGTTGCTCAACGTCACTGTAACCCTCAAGCCTTTCTATGGGTTTCTCATCGTCGCCGTCCGCCGACGTGAGGCGCCACTTTCCAACCTGTTCCGGCCATAGTACGGCAGGGTCGATGTATTGAGGGATATCCGAATCTGACTCTGAGCTCCAGCCGACAGATGGTAAAGACAATTTCGTGACAACGTGCGCCTTTGTCTGGTTTCCGATTTTTACGCCTCGCGAGAGTTTACGGTTCAAATCCTGCGACGACTGCAAGCGGACGTGTTGAAAAGCCCTTTATACACGATCAGCAGGTTATTCGTGAAACGTAACTATATGGGGAACTTACTCTGCGGTGCCTTCCAGTGATCGTACAGAGGAGCTCGTCTTGATGGAAGACTGAGAACTGTTACTCTCATTATCGACCTCGGATGAAGTCGAGGAGAGGGAAGATTCGCTTCGCATAGCAAAGAAAGCGGTAGAGTATTTCGACACGTCTATGCGCCCCTTTGTTGGCGACGATGAGTTCCATTGCGTGGAAAACGAGCCTTTGCTTTCGTCGGTGAATTCACTCGCATAGCATGATGGTTTACGAGATCCAGGATGTTCTTTGCGCGTATTGATATGGCTGGGGGATTGTGCTGCGCTCGGGTGGCGACGCCAGTCTCGGAGTCGGCGGGATAAGTTATAAGGGCTGTTGGAATAAATTAGACGCGTCTAGAAGTTGGTGAATAGGAGACATACTCAGTCCACGTCCAGTGCATCGTGTTGATGCAAGAGAAATAGATAGGTGTGTGTGCGTGTCAAATTAAAATGGTTCGGCGTGGAGATGTAGAGAGGAGAGAGAGAGAGACCGAGGCGAGACTATAAAACAGTCACAGTAGCGCGCGTACCACTGCTGTCAGGATGGTCATGTTGGGAAATTACCGATTTGTTTGTCGGAGGGCCATTGATAAGGGAGCGTGACCGATCAAAAGACAAAGTCGTCGGCCACGGGCCAAAGTTTTGTTTCCAAAATGCGTATCTGGGGGTTCTGGTGAAGACCTACAGTCATACAACAGCTATGAAAATGCTGTCAAGAATTATAAAAACAGTCACCAGAGCCGTGCAAGTATGGGTTGCCCAAAAACCTTGAGTGGCGAATTGACATTAGATTTCAGCGCCGGCGTCTACGGCGACTCCTGTGTGGCGATTGTCCATGAGTAATTGTTCATGAACGTCAGTAAATAGCATCTGCTACCGATGCTAAGACCTCAGGCGGCCTCAGGGTGGAGCTTCGCTATATAGTCACTTCAGAGGACAAGTACTGCGAGGTTCGAGTACTAAACTTGATAGTCAAAAACGAACATTAATATTTCAGTTGATCGAGCACCGAGACAGCATGTTTTCAAGCGGTACAAAAGGTCTGACGAGGTGGTCGCTGCAAATCCTGCGCATAAATATCAGAATTACATTCTGTGTGTGTAGCTCACCTTTTTAAAGCCATAAGATTTCACTTAGTAGTGATCAGGATAACTTGAAGTGACTCTCGCCACTTTATCCTCGGCTCTTTCCGCACGCGCAAAAGCCGCCCAGATTAAGCGCTGAAGCATGCGGAATTTACTTGAATTTACTCTTTCATACGGTCCTGATTCAAGTTGTGACTTGAAAGAAACACGTCTGGCTGCTCGCTAGTGCAGTTGTCATGTTGCCTTCGCATATGTATGCCATCTTCAATCCGCATTCGAGGCAACACACGCCTGAGCGGTATGTTGATGATATGTTCCCGCCGAGTTCGTTACTGCAACTTGAACCTATCTTACGATTTACCGCAATATTAACGAATATCTGACTCCAGGAATTCAAATACGACGTCTAGTGCCTTTGAACGATCTCTCTAGTCCTGATCCACAGATCTCCGGTTATACAACATGAAACTCGAAGATCGTAAAGGAACTTGTCAGATTATGGAGCTTCCAGGGGACGATAATGTGCATCGTAGAGGATGTTCACCTGGAACTATCTAGTAACTGGGGAGTCATCGATCATCCCTGGGATTGATACTGAATTCGCCCCGTTTGTGTTCTAACTTCTCCCTCGTTGATAACTACCACTTGAACAAAGTTCCTGGAGACGAACTTAGCGACAAACTCCTCGTACTTTTAGAACGGGACGAGGACCCTACGTTTGGCTGTATTATCGCGGCAGCCCCTATGGGGTTCTTTTCGGTATGTCACCTATATTATTCGGGGTCTCTACCATCCTATCTTACTTTCATTTTATAGTGAATTTCGCTCCATTCACGCCCCGATTATCTGTTTTGGCTACGTGAATCTTAGTTCCGACCAGCTGCACAGGATCTCAGGGCGATGTAGTATGAACTTTGGAACGGGATTAAATTCTCCAGAATTGCTTGCCACCTTTTTTTTTTTTTTTTTT
>MLYV02000761.1:2500-5000 GCA_001913855.2 Hermanssonia centrifuga | reverse complement strand
GCTTGATGCTTGTTAGACTATACTTATGGATGCTTCATGTGTGTTCTACTGTATGCTTATTGCTTGTTATACATGACTTATGGATACTTCATGTGTGTTCTACTGTATACTTATGACTTGTTATACTATACTTATGGATACTTCAAAGTGTGTTCTACTATATGCTTATGACTTGTTATGCTATACTTATGGATACTTTATGTGTGTTTTACTATATACTTATGACTTGTTATGCTATACTTATGGATACTTCAAAGTGTGTTCTACTATATGCTTATGACTTGTTATACTATACTTATAGATACTTCATGTGTGTTCTACTATATACTTATGACTTGTTATACTTTCTATTGCTAGATACTTATTGCTTGTTATACTATACTTATGGATGCTTCAAGTGTGTTCTACTATATGCTCATTGCTTGTTAGACTATACTTATGGATACTGATACTTCATCTGTGTTCTAACACATATGCTTATGACTTGTTATACTATACTTAATGTGTGTTCTACTATATACTTATGACTTGTTGCACTATCCTTAATGCTTGTTATACTTCTATTGCTAGCTACTTAATGTAATGTTATTACTATACTTGTCATACTCCTATGGCTAGATACTGATACTTAATGCTTGTTATACTTCTATTGCTAGATAGTTAATGTATGTGATTACTATACTTATAGATGGTTCATGCATATGCTTATGACTTGTTACACTATTTTCAATGCTTGTTATATTTCTATTGCTAGATAGTCAATGTATGTTATTACTATACTTGTTATACTCCTATGGCTACATACTGATACTCAATGTGTGTTCTATCATATGCTTATTGCTTATTATGCTATACTTATTGCTTGTTAATGATGTTTGTTATACTCCTATGGCTAGATACTGATACTTAATGTGTGTTCTATCATATGCTTATTGCTTATTACACTATACCTGTTGCTTGTCAATGCTTGTTATGCTTCAATAGATGTGTATTCTACTATGCTTATTGCTTATCAATACTTGTTATACTTCTATTGCTAGATACTTAGTGTGTGTTTCATCATCCTTATTGATTGACAATGCTCCTATTTTTAGATACTTAAGATACTTGATGTGTGTTTATACTATACTTATTGCTTGTGATACTACATGGGCAAGCTATTGCTAGTAGACACTTGAATCTGTATTCTAACTGTATGCTTATTGCTTGTTAATGCTTGTTATACTATACTGAAGGCTTGTCTCATTCAATGGACAAACTATTTTTATCCTGCTTATTCTATATTCTATATCAATAGTCCAGTCAGTACATGCTTGTTATACTTGTTGACAAATAATTCTTAGGGTTACTAAGGCTTGTTTCTAAATGAAAGACTGCTATGCTGCTTATCCTAGGTACTTGTGACTGCATGCTGTCTAATGGAAAATAGAGCTTGCCCTGAAGTCAAAGACTGACAGAGAGCCTATTGGGTGTATTGGTTATAGTCTAATAAGGCTTGTTCTCAAATGAAAGACTGCTATGCTGCTTATCCTAGGTACTTATGACTGCATAGTGCCTAATGGAGAATAGAGCTTGCCCTGAAGTCAAAGACTGACAGGCACACAGAGCCTGCTGGGTGTATTGATTATAGTCTAATGTTGTTTTCAACTTACTTATTGTTTCAAACTGTTGCTTCAACTTACTTACTTACTAACACTTTTCATGGTTACAACTTACTTACTGGTAACTGTTATTGCTTCAAACTGTTGTTTCAACTTACTTACTGATACTTATCATTGTTTCAACTTACATAGGACACTTGCTGCAGAGCACTCTAGATGTCTAATAAAAGTAACTGTCATGTATTGCTTTCAATTTACAACTTAATCTATGTACAATTACTTTCTCTTTTCTCTTTTCTTTTCTTTTCTTCAAACCTGCCCTAAACTCCTTTCTTTCTCTTTCTTTCCCTTTTCTCATTTCTGAGAAAAGGCTCTCATTTCTGAGAGGTCCTCCTTGCCTTGCTAACAGAGGCCCAAAATGTAGGCCTCCTGCTTGTGAAGATGACATAGTTCCAAGGAGGAGAACTTATGCCACAAGGCAGCATAACTTAAAGGATATACTCCACTCTGACTGCTCTGGCTTTCTGACAGTTTGTAGCTTTGATTATCATGCTTTAATTCTGCTATCTCTATAGTCTGTTTGAATTGCCATGCTTATCCAGCCTGTAGAGCCTTTGAGCTATGTTGCCTTCCCTCACATATTAGGAAAACCAGCTTGGTTGGTGCATGTTAGACCTGTTGTGCATGAGGCGTGAGTTTAGGTGTCCACTATATCGCGTTTTTGGTGGGCTCCCCCTTGCACTTCAATTTTGAATTTTTTGGAAAAAATGAAAACTTTCAAAATACCTCCTAGTACACATTAAAAACCCTCTGGTCAAGAGTTAGAGCCTTCCCAGACCTTTGTGGAACCTACAAAGGCCAATCTTGCCATATTTCTAACATTCTTCATATGCCATCAA
>MLYV02000760.1:0-37279 GCA_001913855.2 Hermanssonia centrifuga | reverse complement strand
CCCCCCCCCCCCCCCATCTCGATATCAATGTCGACCTACTACTTGTCTGTTCTTTTTCTCGCTACCACTGCTTACTTCTATGCCAAACTACTCAGACGTACTTTGGATACTCATAAACTGCGAGCTCCGGGGCCTAAAAGAAGATGGCTCATAGGCAACTTGCTCGACATGCCTCGTATGAAGGACCTCAATGTGTTCGCCTCATGGCAACGAGACTACGGTATTCTATCTGTGTCCATATAGACGAGCAGGAAATCTCATTTATCACTTGGCACAACAGGTGACATTGTTTACTTGGAAGCTTTGGGATCTTCCGTATTGGTGCTCAATTCCGCCCAAGCGATCTCTGATTTATTCGAGAAACGAGGGCCCATTTATTCACATCGACCACGCTTTGTGATGGCGGGCGAGCTTATGGGTTTCAATCAGGTGGATCTGGTAGATACGGTGTTGCCTCACTGCTAACAAGACCATCCAGTCTTTAACTCTCAAGAACTACGGTCCCGAGTACAAACATCTCCGAAAGCTGACACAGCATGTCCTGAGCCCAGACGCTGTTCGAAAATATGCCCCGATTCAACAGCAATTTCTAGCTGAATACATGCGTAGTCTGTTGCAGAACCCAGAGAAGTTCCTGGAGAATCTGAGATTGTGAGTAGTGGTCACAATAAAGAGATGTTCACTGACATAATCTACAGCGCAATTAGTCGTCTCATATTGGCGGTGACATATGGTATCAATATTACTGATCCCTTATCTGAGGTATGCGACTTCATTGTTTCACTCAAGCCAGCGTCATGACAAGCTATCCTTTACAGTATATTATCGAAGGAGAAGCAGTGATGGCCCTCTTTTCAGATGCTGCCCTTCCTGGTAGTTACCTGGTTGACATCATGCCAGCGCGTAAGTCATTCGGTAGCCGGTGGCGAATCAGTGGTTTGATATGATCACATAGTACGCTATCTTCCTTCTTGGATGCCTTTTACTGGCTTCTTGAGGAAAGGGAAGGCTGGTGAAGCTCGAGTCTACAACTACATACAGCGGCCCTTTGAGCACGTAAAGAATCAAATGGTAGTGTTATCTCTAAATTGTCTATTACCTGGGCTTACACAGTCGGACAGGCAGCCGGTCAGGCCGCACCATCGTTCCTCTCAGACCTTCTGTCAGACACGAAGCTAATGCAGGACAGCTCAACAGACTACGACTTGGAGAGTGGTGTGAAATGGGCAGCTGGGACGTTGCTCGCAGGTATGAGTTGCTGTCTTCAAATACATTCTGAAGCTGATTGCTATCGTAGCTGGAGTGGAGACAGTAAGTGATAAAAATCTTGTCGATGATTGCTTGAGCTGATTAGATATTGAGACTGTGGCTACTATCTCTATCTTCTTCTTACTAATGGCTCTACACCCTGACGTGCAGTCCAAAGCACAAGCGGAAATTGACAGTGTTATCGTCAAGGGTCGGTTTATCTCACTACAAGATCGACCCAGGCTGCCATATGTTTGCGCACTAATCCAGGAGCTAAAGCGATGGCATGTAGTTGTACCCCTAGGTACGTCACAGCTAAGTGCACAGGCTGAGGCTTCTGAATATGTGAAGCAGGCTTTGCTCGGCGGACTAGTCAGGATGACAGCTACAGGGGTGAGCAGTCGGTATCATACCAATTCTTACTAACCAAGCAACCTCGTACAGGGTTTCACATTCCCGCGAATACGATGGTTTTACCCAATATCTGGTGGATATTAATAAAGCTAGAATATAAAGCTACGCTTAATATTGTAACTCGTAGGGGACTGTCGCAATCCTGGTCTGACCCGGGAACCTTCAACCCCGAACGTTTTCTTAACAATCCAGACGCCGGGGATCCCAGTGACTACATATTTGGTTTTGGCAGAAGGTACTATCTCGCACGCCCTTCCAGCACACGTTCCCTCATCACGATCTCATCAGGATATGCCCCGGGAAGCATCTCGCGGAAAATTCCATCTTTGTTTACGTCTCGAATATTCTGGCAAACTTCACAATAGCCCCCCCTAGCCCGGAGGTTAAGAAAGACCACGGAATCCCGACGCCTCAAGATGCAACCTTTGATAATGGTATCGTCAGGTCAGGAGCTTTAGCAAAATTCTTACCGACGATCAATCGCACTGATTTTGGTGGTTGACAACAGCTCCCCTAACAAGTTTCAGTGCTCCATACAGCCCCGGAGTCAAGATTCTATAGGTCTCATAGACCAATTGTGCGACGCTTCGCGAACATCCTAGTGACTGTTTCGTCGTCACCTACCAACCCGCTTTGCTTTGTGCAGCGTATGTCGCTGCTAAGGCTTGATATGAACCCATCCCTTTCTTCCTACGTTTTCTAGTAAATGGTGTCCAGACATTCAAAGTCCTTTGTCTACGTCAATATTTCTTGGTATAAGGGGTTTAGGCAGAGAGAGGAGAGCGTGGCAAACTCGGAGTGCGAGCATTTGGGAGGTGATAGCTTTCGAGTAGGTATCAGTCAAGAAGTATTATCGTGGCAAGTCACATCAATGACCTAGTAGTGCAGCGAAGCATTCCATGAGCATGGTTTTCAAGCTCTATAAAGGAACGAGATCAAGGGCGAGTTGGTATCATATCACCTCTTTGACCTCCTACGAGGATATGAGCCTTGAAGAGACTGGGCCATTAACGTGGCTTTCTCTTTTGGAGTGTGTTGAAGTTGAGACGTCAACTTCAACGTATTGCCAGTGGCAGTGCTGGGGCGTTGCGTATTGCTCGGTCTTCTGAACTCCAGCCTGAGAATCGTAGTGCAGCTCCGAATGAGACAGTTCAATGTCATGACGAGAAAATAAAATTGACAAGTCATTACTTCAATGTATCGGGACAAGATAGAGCCTGAGGCATCGGGAACACGGATGATGATATGCCAACAACGCATTATAGCACGGGAGTTGAGACATTCGGTGACATTGCGCAGGACTATCTGGTTGCAGAAAATAAGCCTGCCAAGTACTTGTGAGAAATGGATTTCACAGGACGATAGAAACAGACCTTACGAAGTAGAATTTCCTAGTAGTACCTCACTTCCAGCGTTCCTCATCGGGAAGCCACTTGGGAGGCTCTGTTTCACCTATCCGAACACGAAGGTGTTCTTGAAGGGCTGCTATTTCAGTCTGTGATGGCGCATCTGCGAGTTGGTAGTTACTGTAGAGAGAGAAGAAGGGCACCATAGTTCCATGTGCCAGAACCGACTCCAGGGGAGATTTGCATCGAAGCTCCAAGCCAACATCCTTCAAGAGGGTGAACAAAACCTTCAGGTACGTGAGGGCTCTGTCAAGGACAACAACGATCTCAGGCTCGAAATCTGCGTCGTCGTCGTCGTCGTCATCGTCTTCGTCTTCGTCCTGACTGTACAAACCAAAGAACCATAGAGAACGTGTTACTTGAGGTCATGGTGCTAGATTGGCGCACGCCTCCGAGTCGGCATCAAGCTGGATCCTATAAACATTATTAGTTGGTACGTTGGTCTCTGAGTGAATCCGTATACCCGACCTAAACTCTCGCAACCCAAAGCAACAATAAGAACGCTGGAAAATGTGAGTGGTGGTGAGCGGTTAACCGGTTACGAAGAATTCGGATAGCGAGGAGGCCAAAAAATAGCCTGAGGATCTTCAGTAAGTTCACCAGGTGCTTTATCTGTCCCATATCTATTCTCGCAAATGATACATCTCTCCCTTTTCCGTGTCGCTATGCAGAAAAGACGAAACAACCACTGTGATCACTGTGTATCCTTCTCAAGGATAAGCAACTTGAAGCGATGATCAAGCATCGGGATAGTGCGTCAAAACTCCTCAATGTCATCGCCCTCCAACCAACCTCCACGATCCGCTTCGCCCTTCTCCCCTTGAGCACAGTACCTATCATCATCGTCCAATGGAGGAGTCGAATCTTGGCCCATGTCGCCTTCATCAGCCAGCTCTGTCAGTCCAGAAGAGTCCCTTGTAAATTCCATTCTTGAGAAACGTCTGTGGCTCAGCGGTGGACGAGTATCAGTAGACCCTATGTCTTATGATGTGAGATAATCTGACGTTGATCTAATGAATTCAACGGACCGGCGATATCTTTTGCTTTCAGAACAGCTCCTAAGTCAGTGGAGATGTCTTTTCGCGTCCATCCCGTACCCAAATCGTCTTGCTAGAAGCCCAATGAGATGCTGCAGTTGAAGGAAGGTGAAAGGACCCACCATGCGCAGCCATTCATGCACATCCCTGATTCCATCCTCGCTCTCTCGCTCCCGTTTGAGAACGTCAAAGAACGCCGGCTTATACGCCTTTTGGTTCCGTCGCGGAACGGGTGTTGGAAGGGAATGCATAGTCCCTAGGGTGAGCAAGTGGAAACGGTGGGGATTTGCCTGCTGCCACTGGGGAGAAGAAAAGAAAACCCGACACGTTAACTCGTGAGGTATTCTGAGGCGGAGGACCAGGAGATGGAATAGCGTACCGACTCTCCGCCACTTGAATCCACCCAACTTAGCCATTCCATTACCCCTTCGCATTCGTCTAACTCATTACAATACTGGGTATAATTCTGATGGATATACAGGGAGAGCAACGAGGAGTCAATAGGAGAGTCGGCGTAGAGTATCTGAACAAACGGTTCGATGTCAATCTGTATATTTACTCTGGTAGCACACATACCTCGACATCCACACGGCTCGCCTTGCGATCATGCTCTCTTAAGTGAGTCGGCAACTTCGTGGGGTCTTTCAACTTCGCGTCGAGACCCCTATCACGTTCTCTATCCTTTGCCGAAGCAGATTGAGACGGCGGATCCCCTTTACCTGCATAAATATGAGCATGAATGCGCACAACCAGACAGGGCGGTACGAACGCTTGTTGTAGAGAATTTTGCCAATGAGGTGGAACAGAGCCAGACTCTGCTCTCTCCTCGTCACTGCTTCCATAATCATCCTAGCGTTGACATTCCCCTTTTTACTCTTACCTTTGCCTTTGGTCTTCTCTGGCAGCTCGAAGCCTGGATTAGGGCGAACACAGGCGAACTGTAATGCCATAATGGCACTACGGATATCACCATTGGAGGATTCGGTGATGATATCCAGGACCTCCTTCGAAGGCTGTATTCCAGAATTTTGCGAGAAATGAGTGGTCAGAAGATGTTGCAGGGCCCGCTTCATAAGTGTAGATGCGATCGGGTTAAACCTACACATGGAGAAAGGTATAAAAAGTAATATTTAAGAGCGGTAAACGGAAGACTCACGAAACCTGAGTGACGTATGGAGACATGAGTAGAGAGGGGGGGAGCACAGTCCTGATATTGACCGTATCTCGACCTTTACCCTTCCAACTGGTGGAGGGCCCACCTTCCTCTCCTGATTCACCGCGAACTCCTGCATCGCTGACAATGATGACTACCGGCGACATTGAGGAAGACTGGTTAGCCACGAGAGCCTCCAAGGATGTATGAAAAGCTTCTTGAGTCGCAGGGTGCAATATATTAGGGAGATCTTCGAGCAAGATAATCTGTCGCTTCGCAGTTTTTGATATGTGCGAGTCATTCGTGCGAGAGGCTTGCGACGAAATTGGAAGGCTCGATGGTTTGGATTCTGGCTGGCCAAAGACGGAGCGGCAATTTGATGCGCGAGTCAGGAAGTTGTGAAACTTCTCCGATAGGCCCTCGTACTCCACACGGTGCTCTGCATCAGGGTCTATGTGAAGGCTTCATTACAACATACACCAACTTTGCATGAATCGCCGCCTACCAAAGTCGTCATCTCGAGAGAATCTATCATCAACGCTGTTCCGCCACTCAAGGATATCAAACCCAAGTTCTCTGGATAAGACGCGGACAGTGGCAGTCTTCGCCGTACCTGCTGGTCCTGTCAATGCAAGAATACGCTGTTATCCGTGCAGTTATGTAAGTAAAGAGGGCTAGAGCATCCAATATGCTCACGCGATATTTCCGCAATCTACCAGATGGGCCACCTTCGAACGCTTCCACGAACCATTGTCGGATGTCGCGGACCTTTTTGACATGTACAGCTAGTTCTTCCTGTATTTTGTATGTAGATGATGTGCACGATGTGAGCATGGAGCAATAGCATATATCTACTACATACCTCACTTTGAGGCTCATATTGATCTATCCATAGCCCATCCTCGACAACTGTTTTAGTAGCGACAAGTACTGTCAGTACTCAGGCATAAGAAGTCAAGTCAAGTCGCCTACCATCATCTACTGTCGCCACAGGTTGAAATCGGGGTCGAAGCTTTCCTTGAGAGCTACTTTTTTGAGACTGTGACAATGGCGGGGTACTGCGGTCTGACTGGCTGCTTCCCAATTCAAACACAGGAGGTTTAGCTAGCTGTAAACTTATAGTAGTTACCGTCGTGCTGATGCGGATTGTATTGGATGGGTTTGATACGTACGAAGCTCAAAGGTTTCAGCTTTTGTCTCTTCGCAGCTGGGGGTCCACATGTGCCGGGTGTGTCAAGCTTCAGTGTGCTCACACGGGACGTACTGCTTCCTGACATCGCTTTCGTCTTCCGTTGAGCGGACGGTTTGGGAGCCATGATGCGTTCAAGTTAATCACAGCTTTGCCAGGGGGGACATTAATTTGACACTTCCGCCTACAAATCACTGAGAAAAGGGCGAGTTTTTTCTGTTGTCATTATGATCAAAGCATGTTAGTGCAAATATGCTAGCAAAGCCCAAGCAAATACCTCGGAGTCGGATAGTACAACCTTGTTGAACGCAAGGTCCGCGATGCGGGGATGGCCACGCGATCGACGAATGTCTGCAAGAAATATTTCCACGCTTTCCACGTGGTATGATTGCTCCCGCACCGGCGCTTTGCGCACTTTGACCTCGACTCGGTTAATTCAGCAATAATTGCCATCCTTCAAACATTCCGGATCCTGGAAAGCCAGCCTGTGCCGCTTTGACAGCAGTATGGAATTCGTACAGCCTAGCGTTGGTTCTTTTACTGGGAATCTGAGCTACCAGGAAATACACGTGTGGTGGTCTGCTGATATGATATGTCGTCTCCGTGCCTGAAAAGCTCAAACGAACGTCTCAAAGAAGAATAGCTGCAATTTTATTCTGCCTGACTGGACCATTCCATCTTGCTGCATTAATCTGTCCTAATCAATCCCTCACCATTCTTCTGTCAATTCCAATGACAACAGGTATGGATGTCGCCTTTTTGCCAGCACACAGGACCACGGAGGACCGACTAGCACCGATCACCCCGACCTATATAAGCATCGACGACGATTCATCCAAGCCCGCCAACCACCCGCATCTGCTACCATGAGCTACAACAATAACAACGACAGCTACGGTTCCTCCGGTCAGAACTCGAACTCTTATGGTTCCAACAACGATACATACGGGTCCAACAACAACTCGTCCAGTAACAATGATTCATACGGCTCCAGCAACAACTCTTCCGGTAACAACGACAACAATAACTCATACGGTTCCAGTAATAACGACAACAATAATTCATACGGGTCCAACAACAACAGTGATTCATACGGGTCCAGCAACAACGATTCATACGGGTCTAACAACAATGATTCCACTACCGCCTCGTACAGTTCTAACAAGAACTCGTACGGCTCGAACAACGATTCCACGAACGACTCGTACGGCTCTAACCAGAACTCGTACGGATCCAACAATGATTCCTACGGTTCGAGCAATCGTTCATCCGATAACACTTCCAGGGGCACAGACTCCTACAACAACCAGTCTTCTACCGATAATAACTACGGCAGCGGCAACTCCGGCTCCAACAACAGCAACAACAATTCTTACGGCGAGAACGACTCGTACGGCTCTGGCAACCAGGGCTCCAACAATGACGCCAACGCCAACACGCAGAACACACAGAGTGGCGGTTACGGCGGCTCCAATTACGGAGCGGGCTCTTCTGGTGGAGGAGACTGGTTGGAAAAGGGCGTTTCCTTCGCAGCGCAGAAGGCGGGCTATAATCTCGTAAGTTTATGACCATCCGTCCATCACGCATATACTTACCCTGCCTGCCCCTACCAGGACCAAGCGACTGCAGGAAAGATCGGTGATGCGCTCGAGGGCCAATTCAAGAAATTCTCTGGTCAGTTTGAACTTCGCACGTTGACGTCAATATGCTGCTTCCTAACACTGCCGCTTCTATAGGTGGTAACTAGGTGCTTTCGCGCATCTCGCTTCAACGCAGGTATCGGATATCGGGGTAGGAACATTGGATGGACTCGGATGGAAAGGAGTTGACAACAAATACAGCGATGCAAGTAAATGCAGATGTACAATCATGGCACTGGTAACTAGGTACTGGGTCGTATATGTGTTTGTTAAAGGGATTTATTCTTTATTTCGCAAAGCAGTACTCCAGAGTTCTCTGATTTGAGGTATGCTGCGTGTAGTTGATATACAGGAAGCGTCGGATATCCGGGTAGTAGGTCCCAGTGGGACCCTGCATCATGGACGTTCGGCTAGGGACTTCCACGAACGCCTGGAGTCCTTATCTCTTTGCAACGTTTTCTGTTATTTATCAATTGTATTTGCGAACATGCAAGCTGAAGCTAATAATTTGAGCGCCCGGCGACGGGTTCGCTCTTTTCACGTTCCAAGTCCACAGCCGACCCAAATGAAGGGCCTCAGTTCCTTCAGATCAGTTGGCTGCAGCACAGCGTCGAACATACGAATAAACTCTGTTCAATCAATCCTTTGGCAAATGCTGGACCATGGTCAGCAGCTACAAAGACTGACCTTACCCGATTCAACAGAAGGGGCCTGAATAGGCCTGCCACATACTAGTACCCTCGACTCGCAATTTATGTGCGAAGGAAATGCACACGTCCTCGTTACACAGCCTTTTGGGATGCGTTGTATAGCTGAGTTGGAACAGCCCACAACATGCTACTAGCGCCTAACTGCCCTTGTGAAGTCTATTGTTTTGCTACTTTTTGAGGTGCAGGGACTGATGCAGATCTTTATGCAGGTTGATGTGGAATGTAAAGGTTGGCACAAGAAGCTCACTCAAGTATGTAGCGCTTTGTCCTCTACATGCTATTGTATGCAGATCCTGCTCACTCACCCGCCGCAGAAGGGATGACGGGGGCGAGGAATAGACTGTCCGAGACACCTCCCGGCAAGAGGCTATTCCGCCTGCCTGCATGTACAGCCTGCGTGCCTTGGCCAGTGTCTGTTCAAATACAGGAGCGATATAACATGTATAGGTGGCCACAGAATACGAGCTATTTGACTCAGCTTTTGTGGCTATTACTTCCCAATACCGCCGCCCAGGCCGAGACAACGATCTCCACCCTGTGGCAGTGGTTACCCCCAATCCAGCGCAGTTCAAAATGCTTTTGTTCAGACGGCCGCGTGATTTTGCGGGTGCTTATCCTGTCTAAAAGCTGTGCGTTTCCTATAAATTCAGCTCTTTCCGCCATCCACATACCACCCACCCAACTCACTACTATGACCAACCCACTCGCCCTCCTATCACCCGGAAGAACCATCCGACGTTCCACATCCCTTGCTCGACCTTCTGAGCCTTCTGAAAGGCTCGCGAAACTTGTATCCAAATGCTTCGCCACAGCCACGATTGTGCGTAGGATCGCAATGCACGTTTATAATTCCGGCGATGGGAAGGGATCTGTTCTAGCGTTTGCTCTTACATGCCACGCAACTCGGGATATTGCCTTGCAGCGTCTCTGGGCGAATATGGAATCCTTGGAGCCTCTGTCGGAAATTCTCTATGACCCAACACGATATTCGGTATGTTCTGTTCGCTCGTCTACGGAATAACGCTGAGCCAACCTTATTTTTTTCCTGAACATGCAGACCATATCCGGGGGGGTCGAACACCCCGACGATCGCTTCTCCTACTACGCGCATATGATCAAACAGACCATCTTTACGCACTTTTTCATGATGGCTCCCCAGTGGGTAGCTCCACGGGAGGGGTGCCCTCGGGCCCACAAAGATATCCTTCTTCCAAACCTTGAGGTTCTGAGCTGGTTAGACGACTCTTTCGATTCTGAGACCTGCCTTAGGCTCATCAGCCCCAAGCTCAAGTCGTTGCACATCATACACTATTACTGGAATGATGACCACGCATACTACGCTGCGTTGTCCGAAATCATTTACCACATCGCGGCGCACCGAATTCCTCTGAACTCTTTCACGTTGGAAGTGCGGGAGGATAATAGGGCTGACGCAATGAGAGCCATTGCGAGGGTAGCAAATAAAAGACAAGAGTCGACCCCTGGCCGCTGCTTCGACTACAATTTGGACACAGCGCTGTCTTACTTGGCCGAATCAATCAACTTGTTCGAGTTCGCATCACCATGCTGCTTAACGGACTCTGCGTTTGCCCACCTCGCCAGGATGCCCACCCTTAACATCCTCCGATTCTTATGCCGAGGCAACATGAAGCCTATACAGTCGTCTGGTGGGGGGTTTAACTTTCCCAACCTGCGAATACTGGACCTCACGATTGAATCTCTTACCGAGGACATAGTAGACTTCTTCGCGTCCGTCCAAGGGCCCTCCATTCTGCGCCTCGACATAACGATCATCTGTGCCGACCCTCCCAAATCACTCATGCATCGCCTACTATCCACCATGTGTAAAGCCCCATACCACGACACCCTCAAATACCTGTCAATAACTGTGAAAGGACATAAAGACTCGGAACCGCCGGTAGAACGGGAAGCCTTCGCTCCACTGTTTGCTTCCCCATTCCTCAACTTGACAAACCTATTTCTTGCCTTCCCTTCGATGGACCCGACGGATCAGTTCTTACGCGACCTGGCAGCTGCGTACCCTAAGCTCGAAGTGCTCAGTTTGTTAAGACCGGGATCCGCGCCACGCCTGATGGTGCCCAGGGCGACTCTCGACGGTGCACACGCCCTGGCTGTGTCATGTCGGTCTTTGACTACCCTTGCCCTTGCCTTCAACACTGGACCCCATCTCGGACTTCAGGCGCGGTGGAAAGCAGCAGAGTGTCCGAATCTCCGGAGCTGGTGTGTTCTAGGTTCCGACATCGAGGACAACGCTGTCGAAGACCTTTCCCGGTATCTGGCGTTTGTGTTCCCAAACTTGGAGAAGTTGTGGACGAAGATGCCCACAAGGGATGATAGCGATCGTCTTCTTTTCAGTAGGTGGGGCGATGTAGATTTCGATGCATGGTGCCGTAGGCGAAGTGGGATGATAGCGTTGAAGAGAGCGATTCGCACTCCTTTGCAGGCGGTTCTTCGTCGTTGATGTCGACTTTCTCATGGACGTTTCAAGTTGCATACAAGATACCTAATGATACCCATCATATGATAGTCACGTTCTATGTGTACAATGGCGCTTCTAGTCCTAACGTGTTCATAATAGACATTGTCTGTCCGATAGAATCTTTCACCTTGTGGGGAGCGTCACCCGGAACACGAGGAACTGATTGTCATTGTCGAGGCCAGCGTTGTATGGTTGTCCCTGTGAAATTCCCTGAGTTGTTATGAAGTCGTTATCGGCCTATTGCAAAAGGTCAGAACCAGCGCGTGGGTGAACGCCTGATAGCTTACTGCTGTGAAGAGGAAGAAATCGTGAGGATTTTGGGCGTCGCCGACAGGGGCAAGAGCGATGCTCTCCCATTTCGCGTCAATCAGCGTTGCGTCTGAAGGATCTCCTATAGTGGAAAGACGGGATGAATATGCAAGTCCTGGATAGACGAGTGTTCTTTCAACTAACCGTTATGAAGTCCGAACCTAGCCAGCTGAGTCGAGTTAATCAAGCTAACAAACGCAGTATACACAGCGGGTGTCACACTCTTGTCCAATTTACCCTTCTTAGCAACAGGGTTTTTGTGACTATCGAAACTCGACCCAGCAATGTTCGTTGCCGAAGTGATATCGACGAGATCGATACCTCTATCAGCACGTTAACTCAAATCAAGCATTGAAATCACGGACTATGAATACTGACTTGTACGTCGACTCGGTATCGTCGCCTCCGTGTCCGTTTGTATCTCGAGACAGTACGAGGAACAGGTTCTCGCTTACAAATGAGATCTCGCTAGAAGCGAGTGTGTCTCCGTTGCTGTCCTGGGGAAGCGGAACAACGTATTCAGCAGTAAGTGCAGGCCGCACTGTCGCCGGCTGGGAGATGTCATACGATAGAAGTCGAGTGTATCGCGAATTAGACTTCTTGTTGCCGCCATCCTGAATGGTAGCGGATTGGAGCATTACCCACAGGGTGTTCGTAGACTCGTCCACGGTGAGACATTCGAAGCCTATAGCGGGGCTTATTAGTAGTAGCTATCATATTACAGATTATAACTTACCCTTGTTCCCAGCACGTCCGCTATCAGGATCATCAACCGAGGTGAAGTCTACATCACCATTGATAAGAGGCACAATAGCGTCAGGTGGCTGGATGGTCTGTATCAGAGCGCCAGTGGAATCAAAACGGTAGACGTAGGGACCATATTCATCGCTAACCCAGAACCTGCAGGAATGCGTGAACCTCAGCTCTTTGCTTCAAATGAGTCGCGAAGACCACACGTACGTCCCGTCTGCATTGAGTACCAATCCTTCCAGATCAAGAGTCAGATGGGTGAAAGTGCTGTTTGGTATGGGCATAACAGGGTCGGAGTCCGGATTGGATGGAAACCCAGATTGGGCTGCACGGACACCTAGGGCATCGAGCCCACTAGTTCTCACTCCCTGCCGTTCTGTATACAGGAGTGAGCCTTTATATTGTAACTGTAGGGTCTGTTGCGCCTGGGTGAAGCTCAGAGCCGCGGTGCTGTAGTATGGGTTTAGCACGAAATCAATCTCATGTTGCCGTCCCTGGTAGTCAATCGTGCCGTCGCTATATTGCGAATCAGACTTCGAAACTAAGAAATGATGGGAATTGCGTACACGTTGAATCCACGGTCAGGTTGAGCTATGATAGTCCCTATGTCGGATCAGGCGTCAGCTGTCGGCGATTGAGTGGATCTGAAGGAATGCCCAACCTGTGAAGGTCCCATCTGACTTTGCCACGAACGACCCGATACTCAACGCAATAGCGCTACCAATCCCACCAAGAGTATTGCCTAAAGTGTTCAAGATGTATGCAAGAACTCAAGCTGGAATGGATGGGACATACCTGTGGAATCCGTAAAATTGGACGGAATCAAACCAAATGCGACCAGTCCCTGTGGATCATCTCAATACATAGCAATGATGATTATAATGTCAAGATGTACTACCTTATTGATGAACGTATGACCATCCACATTCACTGAAAAAGCCAGGGAAGGGTCAGGTTCTGCTAAAGCGGCCAGAGGGCTTGCTAGACTGGCAGCTGCATTCACTAGGGCGGTGAGTAACGCGAACCTTGTCATGATGAGAGGCTGCTTGGTGAGTGAGACTCTGGACGAGACATTATATACCGTCCATATTCTCATAGAAGAACTTGTCATGTGAGATAAGTACACGTTCGTGCCCCATCCATATGCGACACTGGCAATACAGAGCAGAATCGCCATTGCACGCCACATGGTCGTGGCAAAGAAACGCCCCTTTGGCGAATTGATGGAAGAAGCTGAAGACCTGAACGTTTACGTAAACGTGCGTGTTATACCAAGTTTATATTAGTGTTTTTTCGACAGTATAAAAGGATGGGCTCACGTACGTTCCTGCATGAGTTCGAACGAGTTGAATGTACGTATTAATAAGAGAGCCAATGCCCGAATCATTGCAAGGGGACAACATGAACTCGGCGTCAGTTACTGAAAGCTAAATTTGGCACGAAGGCTAACGAGCAGAGTCAGCGGTCATTTCCCAAATATGTGCAAGAACGTACCTATGGTCGACGGATCCCGGATACAAACAGCCAAGTTACCTCGGATTGCCACTCATATATGATGAACGTGCGTGAAAAAAGTGAGACATTCTGAGATGCGCCTCAGGACACTATATGGCTCGGAGGCTCGGCAGTCTAGGAGACATGAACATATGTGAAGTAGCGTCTCTCACGAATGGACCTGTCAAACTATATCAGAGCTAAGCGTGTGCATTGACGGGAAGCTGAAAATTCCGCATGATTCACATTGAAATCAACAGAATCCAGACCGAAGATGTATTTCATTTTCAGGCAATACTAATTCCGGCATCACTTTGTTGGTAGAGTCACACGATACACCATGAACTGATTGTCGTTGTCGATGCCCGCATTGTATGGTTGACCAAGAGAGATTCCCTGAGTGGTCAGGAAGTCGTTGTCCGCCTGTCTCCGTATTATGATGGCGTTAACCTGTAAAAGTGAAGGAAGAACTTACCGCTGTGAAGAGGAAGAAGTCATGAGGGAACTTTGGGTCTCCAACCGGAGCTAAAGCGATACTCTCCCATTTGGCGTCGATGAGAGTAGCATCCGCTGGATCGCCTGTATATAAACGATAGGTGAAAAGCGAATATTCAGGCAGTTCCATCGTACCATTGTGTAACCCGAATCTGGCCAGTTGTGTTGTGTTTATCATATCGAGGAATTCAATATAAGCTGCTGGTGTGATACTTGAGTCCAAAGTCCCATTGGTAGCAATCGGATGTGTGGGACTATCAAACTTCGATCCATGAATATCGGTTGCATTGCGAATGTCAATGAGATCAATGGACCTGCAGATCCTACGTGAGAACCGCGCAAGAAATAGCAGAAATTACGATCAGGAACTCACTTGAACTTTGATTTAGTGGTATCGTCGCCGTGTCCATTCCCGTCACGAGACAACACAAGGACGATCCCTTCGCTTACAAAGTGTATTTCACTGGAAGCGAGAGTATTGCCTTTGCTATTCTGTGGAAGTGGGACAACAAACTCTGCCTTTAGCACTGGTCTGAGCACCAGGGGAAGAGAAATGCCATAAGCCAAAAGTCGTGTGAATCGCGAAGTGGACTTGTCGCTTCCGCCATCTTGAATGGTTGCAGATTGCAACATGGCCCAGAGCGTATTGGTAGACTCATCAACCGTCAAACACTCAAACCCTGTATTATTTTACCCATATAAGCCATAAACATCCGAAGTTCAGCCTAATGCATACCTTGATTTCCCGCACGACCGGTATCGGGACCAGTGACTGAGGTAAAATTGACAACTCCATTAATACGAGGCACGATAGCCTCCGGGGGCTGAGTTGTCTGCATGAGACCACCACTAGAGTCGAAGCGGTAGATATACGGTCCATATTCATCGCTGACCCAAAATCTGTAACAGAATTAGGGTGTCAAACTCAAGATCTTGTACTGAACACCCACGTTCCGTCTGTATTCAGGACTAGGCCTTCATTGTCCATGCTCAGGTGGGAGAAAGTACTATTGGGTATAGGCATGACCGGATCTGCGACCGCAATGAATGGAAACCCAAATTCAGCCGGACGAACTCCCAAGGTGTCAAGGCCACTCGTCTTGACGTTACGTCGGTCAGTATAAAGGAGGGTCTTCTTGTATTGCAGTTGCAAAGTTTCCTGCGCTTGTGTGAAGGTCAGGTTCTCGGAGCTGTAGTAGGGATTCAGAATGAAGTCAATCTCATGTTGACGGCCCTGATAGTTGATCGTGGTATCGCTGGGATACAGTGGGGGGGAAATGAACAACAATAGCCGACCCGATATAAATTCGTACATACACATTGAACCCGCGGTCGGGTTGTACCACGAGAGTGCCTGTGTCCTACGTGAGCCATATTTTACAACTCGATATATGCAACAAGTATACCTGTGAAACCTCCGTCCTTTCTCTGCTGGAATGATCCAAGTTTGAGGGCAATCGCACTCCCAATACCACCCAACGTATCGCCTGCCTCGAATATCAGATATACTATAAGGCACCCGAATTGTTACAAAACAAACCTGTAGATTCCGTGAAATTTGAAGGGATCAACCCGAACGCGACTAGTCCCTGCGACGAGGGTAGTTAGTTGTTATTCAGATGCCTAGGCTCGAAGGAAAAGTAGCGAATCTTGTTGACAAATGGAAGATTATCGAGTTGCACTGTAAATGCCAGTGCAGGATCAGGTTCAGAGGGTGCTCCTGATAGCGGAGCACCAAGAGCGGGGTTTGTGAGGGTACGGAGAATAACAAACACGACCTTTAGCCAATTCATGAGGTGTCGGGAATACAGAGCACTTACCATTCATATATAGATGCTCTTCACGCTGACTCGGAGATCAAAACCTAAAACGTAAATGCGTGAACAAGGTTCGCACGTATTGACAGTAGACCCTTCAAATTCAACCGCAAACGGTTCCCTGGGTCTGCTTTTCGAAAATTTTATAGTAATCGGAATGACTCATAGTATAGGAAAGTTCGCAAGCCTCTTTCTGCGTGGAAGAGTTGCTCGCAATCTGCCACTGCCAGTTGGCATTCACCGTGTACTAAATGAGAAACACATCTGCAAGATGTAACCATTCATGATCATAGATATGTTTTGAATGTAGAGTAGATGGTGGTGAGTACATTGATGTCGAGTTGCGGAGGAAGAAGGTAAACATGCGATGTTGGTGAGTCGACTCGGTTGGGCCGAATTGGCCAAAACTCTAAGCGCGCGACAAAGCGGGCGCCGAACTATCTTACCAGATACTTAATGAACGGGTAACTAACGTTGATTAACAGTCACTGTCGACTGAACATTCAAGTTCTGTTACAAGAGTCTCCCCTTCGGGCTCTTTGATGAGATGTTTTATAGTGAAACACATAGGTTTCCAAATAGATTATAATAGATAAACGAAACCTTAACTTGCCTATGTCGATTCATCATTGTCTGCCCTATCGTCGTCTGCCCTATCGTCGTCTGCCCTATCGTCGTCTGCCCTGTCTTTGTTTGCCTTGTCTTTGTTTGCCTTGTCGCGTTGTCGCTGCAGTCACTTGTCAACCATGAATGAATACGGATCAAATGCATGACATACCGCGATATATTTTGCATGGCAATTATCTAAGTGCCGCTTAGCACTGTCATCTCTTGTTACACGGAGTCTCGACTTTCCCGCGAGCTCGTATAAACACTCCGAGTCGGGGACAGAGCACTCATATTCAAAAGCCACTATGTGCAATGTATTGATATGTCGCCCTAGGTCCCTGGTGTTGGCTCGATCGAAATGTTTGTTGCACAACTCGCCATCAGGTAGCGGCCAAGGACAGTTTTTCGTCACACCTTCCTTCGTTTCGAAAGCATCAACTACTTCTCTGTGAGTCGTAAAGTGTTCCTGTCGGATATGGTTACCGATATGCGACCTGTCTTCGCTGGGGTTCCCTGTTAACTCGAATATCTGTCCGCAGCCGAGTTCACATCTCGGTACTACACCCTCGATACGAATCGCCCTGGGCTTCGGGGTGTCTTTGACAGGTTTGGAAGTACGGGTGGCCTTCGAGCTACCCTGTACAAATTCCACGTTGGGGGCGGTGGAGCCTTTGGCCTTCCCCTTGCCTTTTCCCTTGGCCTTCCCCTTCTCCTTGGGCTTGGGCTTCGCCTTGCCTTTCCCTTTGACATCGATTTTGACATCGACTTTCCTCTTAGCTTTGGATTTCTTCGAACTAGATTCTCCTTGATCTACAGGGCCCGGAACCCATTCCTCGTCGGCCTCGCTCTTGACAGGACTCAAGGTGATACGTCTCGCTCGAGGAGTCTTTGGCGAGGACGACAGACGTTGGTCTGGCTCCGAGCCAACGAGATTTTCGATACGTTGCAAGATCGCAGGAGAAGTCGGGGGCGATACGGGAGAGGGAGTGCCGTTCGTTCTGCCACAAACGCGAGGATTATCATCATGCGAGGATTAAATGTAGTAGCTTGACATACCGTGCACATGACGATGACCGAGCCTGAATTCTCCTAGACCGACGCATATTTCTGGGTGGACTACTCGCTACAGGAGGCGACGGCGGAGATACGCAAGTGGCATGTACCCTAGGGTGACGGGTTCACTTCATTGACGTCCGTGATGAATTTTGAAGCACTTACTGGGCAATTTCATCAGTTTCCTCAATCGTTTCCAGCTCTTGAGGTCTGCTCCTCCTAGCCCGTTTATTCGTGTCCGCGGCTGCAGACTTCGCGTTCAAAGGAGCATTTGTTATTTCTTCATCCGTGTCCTCCGAGGGTGACTTGCGTTTCGCGAGTTTCGCGATCAAAGGAGCGGATTCTGTTTCTTCGTTCACATCTTCCGAAAATGACTTGCGTTTTTCAAGCTTGCGAGTCTCCACTGTGCTACTAGAAAACAAAAGGAATAACGGTCAGATTCGAGGTTTCTGAGAAGGGAACACAAAGGGCCTCACGTCTTATAGGCCATCGGTGGGGGAGTCGGGGGAGTCGGTGGAATAAGCGGGATCAATGGACTCAGTAATGTCGGGGGGATCGAGGGAGTGGGTGGGAGCAGTGATGTCGGGGGCATCGAGGGTGCCGGTGGAAGTAGTGGAATCAGTGGAATCAGTGGTGTCGGGGGCATCGAGGGAGTTGGAGGGCGCAAATCAAGTTCGAGGTTGGTTTCCTCCTGTACCAAAGTATACAGTTCATTGATCAGCGCTGTACTACCCCCTGCAGTCCTGGGTCCTGCAGTCGGCGATCCACTCCCGGCCAACTCGAGAATTTGTGAGAGACATATGGACGCCATGTCCCAAGCATCCCAAAGTAATCCCCTCTGCGTTACACCAAGAAAATGCTTCACGACATTGACCAACCTAGGCACGGAGAAAAGATATAAGTGGCTGAACCATACAAGGCGCGCGATTTTTGTCAACTAACGGGGAGCTGGCGGCCACAGGCGCGTCCATATTAAAGAATGACGTAGTGTTGAGAAAAGAAGGACGGCAAGGAGAGAAAAGTGGTGATAGCTAGATTTCTGGAGACTTGGAGAGACGCAATTTGCGGACATTTATCGAAGTCCCCCAAGCCGCTGCACTGAATGCGATTTTCTGGGAATAGGGCTCGACGGCCACCAGGTTTGATGGGATATCCATGCTCATTGTCTAAGTGTCCTTCGTGTTCTACCGGACTCTGTAATCACCCCTTCTTTGGAGGGAGTATGGTCGTCGCAAGCTGACCGAGTGACGGAGATAGGCTTGCTCTTTGGCAAGCGGGTCGCAAAATGAATACCGTCGGGCATGATCCAAGTCTTGGTCACTTGTAAGCTCTATTAAGGAGTGCTCAGACCCGCCCGTTCGGGACTAGTTTGTTTGGGGTTCTGATGGATTGTCTTCTCGCCCGGGGGGGAGTCGGAGCACAAGACCAGATGTATAGAGCAGGTTTTTGGCTTGCCACTTGGAAGGGTGAGGTACATCATATATGCGTCCTGTGCGGACCTACGATGTGATCATGTGCGCCACACCTTCAAGTGAATCTGCTGCCAGAGCAAAAGTGAGAAACCATCAATGCCCAGCATCTTCAGTCGGCGTTATTTGTGAGCTAGCAGGTCACGATGAAAGCCTGAAAATGAGCACCTCATACTTCGAAGGAGGACGACTCGATACTCTGGTTTGAACATGCATGTATGATGGTCGCAAGGGTTTGACGCAGGACTCCTAAAACCTTTTCAGCGGGTACAGATATCGGAGCGCGGGGGAAGTTTGTTCGTTCTATTGTTCAGAGGCCCATCATAAACCTCTCGATTGAAAATGGAGGGGGAGGGACGTACGGGGACAGATCGTACTCCCGAGGTTAGTAGTATAGAGTAAACTTGTCAAGCCTCCCATGCGGCGTACGTTTGGGATAAACGGTTTTGCTCATCCATACTTCAAAATGCAAGCCCCAAGAGACATTCTCTGGCATGCTACAACCATTGGAGTGTTCCCGTTGACTGGATTTTGTAAGTATTATTTCCAGGACTCGGGAATAGTACAAGGGCCTATGGACGAGACTTTCGACACCCGTCGCCGTGCGATGATATTCCTTCATTGAAACAGCCTTTCATCAACTTTTTGTGGCGTCGGAAAGGTGCAGAACTGTTCACTTACGAAGAGTACTGGTAGTAAAGAATTATTCCACCGCGCCGTGTGCTTAAAAACTCGCCAGTCGCACATCGGCGAGAATCGGCGAGAGGCGCGCAAAGACCATATTGGGTAATATCCGCGCCGGTGACACAAAACTGATTATGTAACTAGTATTGGACTGAATCTCACCGCCAACTTTGCCCCAGGAACTTCCGAGTCCAGCGTGCAATCGAAGTGCTTGCACTCTTGCGGTTACGAGGCTATCCGGCATGCGGGAACATTTCACTGTAACTCGTGGATTTTGCATAATTTTCTGGGCCGACGAGGCAACTCGCTGTCGAAATCTTGAGTAAGTTTGTTGTGTCCTGGCCGCTGAGAACAGCATGTGTCTTTGACGGAGGGTGTGGGTAAGATATATTGCCCATCGATGCTGACGACATCGATAAGCGTCTGCAAGTATATATAACAGCTCGTTCATCAGTCAAATCCATCGTTGTTCAAGTCCACCATGTCCTGCTCAGATTGTATCAAAGGTAAGTTTCCTAACCCCGTATCTCTCCTCATAGTTGACTCGTATTATACCAGGTGTTCGTCATGAGGGTGAAGCAGAGGGTGGGTGGTGACCTTTAGCGAGCGCTGCGTCAGTATTAACATCACCCAGGCAAGATGGAACAAATAGGAGGCGTGGAATGTTACGTCGCAACTCCTACTGGCGATTACCCAAAGGATAAGGTCATCCTGTTCCTTACCGACGTATTCGGAATTCAACTCATCAACAATCGTGTAAGTGCTTGATAGCCCTTCTCTGTAGAGGTGCTAACATGAACTGCAGCTCCTCGCCGATGATTTTGCTCGCAACGGTTACAAAACTGTTATGCCGGATATCCTCGCAGGCGAACCGATCATCGATTTCAATGATCCCAAGGTCAACATTATGGAATGGCTTGGCCGTCACGGACCGGAGTCGTGGATTCCTTCCGTAGACAAAGTGGTCGAAGTACTGAAGACTGAGGGCGTCACCAGGTTCGGTACCACCGGGTACTGCTTTGGTGCACCTCCCGCGTTCTATCTCGCCTGCAAGGGCGAATCTGTTGCTACAGTAGTCTCGCATCCCTCTCGCCTTGACGTCCCTGCCGACATCGAGGTAAGGACCTATACTTGCATAACTTACGAAATGTGCCTTACTCTTTCCATTTTACGTCATCAGAAATACAAAACAGAATCGAAAGCCCCTCTTTTGATCAACAGCTGTGAAGTTGACCAACAGTTCCCCCCCGAGAAGCAAGCTATCACAGACGAGATCCTCGGAGGAGGCAAGTTCGCACCAGGCTATGAGAGGACGTACTGGGACGGTTGTGTACATGGCTTTGCCGTTCGCGGCGACTTGGTAAGCTTGCCTACAGCTTGATCGATCGTTGTTTCCGGCGTTTCTGATGACATCCGTTGATTCAGAGCGACCCCAAGGTGAAAGCTGGAAAAGAGGGTGAGTAAATAGAAATCACGCTCCCAACGATCCTTACTCACAGGAATACATACCTTAGGATCCTTCGAAGCCACCGTGAAATTCTTCCAGAAATACCTGTAAGGACAAGACAAGGTTTCTTCAGAACCAGAAGTTGGCAGCGTGCTTCTGCAACTCGCCCTCTCCTAATTGTCGTAATACTGTATTTTGTATAAATGAAATGGAGAGTTCTGACTATACTGCCGTTTCTATTGGACTATATCTCCACAGAACCAATTTTCCTTCTCTTCTTGTGAGGCAAGTCGTCTTCTAAATTTTCTCGTACTCTTCTGCACTGTGACTGTCATGCCTTGCGGTTCCTTTTCTAGGTCGCGGAGATAGCACATGTAGACTCTGCTTGACTCTTCCGTTGACATGCCCTGCTTACCTTTTGACTTATCAATCAAGTTACCTTTCATACTCGCAGCAGACTCTTCAAGGCTTCGGGCCGAATGGTGGGTCCGAAATCGCCAACTGGCGGGACCATGAGTAAGCGTACAATGTCTCTGACCATTTGGGTCGGTGATAGCATATACCGTGAAAGTTGAAACTGAATAGGTGCCACAAGTCCAGTACCCCTATACCGCAGCACGATATATAACAGCATTGATTTACTCGGGTATCATTCATTGGAGAGAATGTCCTGTTCTGACTGCGTCAGAGGCAAGTTTATCGCGAACCTCCGAGTCGCCCTGAAAGGTCTGATAACTGACAATTATTTAGGTGTCCTGCACGAAGGTGTGGCTGAGGGTGAGTGCTATAACCGATTACGACAGCTAAGCCTTTTTTTAACAATTATGATTAGGCAAGTTCGAGCAGATAGCCGGGGTCGCATGTTACGTCGCGACTCCTACGGGCGATTATGCAAAAGGCAAAGTGGTGTTGTACCTCTCCGACATCTTTGGGTTGCGGCTCATCAACAGCCGTGTACGTCCCGGTATCTTTCATACATCCTCATATTTCATTTGAAATTTATGACGGACTTGAACACAGCTCCTCGCCGACGGTTTCGCTCGTAACGGGTACAAGACCATTATGCCCGACATCCTCAACGGAGATGCGATCAAAGATTTGAACGACCCATCCCTTGATATAATGGAATGGCTTAGTCGGCACGGACCTGAGACATGGACTGGGTCTGTGGACAATGTAGTCGCATCATTGAAAGCCGAAGGAGTGACCAGGATCGCGACCACAGGCTATTGCTTCGGTGCACCTCCTGCATTCTACCTGGCCTGCAAGAACGAATCTGTAGCCACAGTGGTGTCACACCCTTCTCATCTTAAATGCCCTGAAGACTTTGAGGTGATTGAAGTTCGGACACTACTATGCAGGAAAATAACGCTTACATCCTATCGTTTTTAGAAATACAAAGCAGAATCCAAGGCTCCGCTACTGATAAATAGCTGTGAAGTTGACAGCCAATTCCCTCTCGACCAGCAGGCCATCGCAGACGACGTCCTCGGCGGAGGCAAGTTTGCGCCTGGGTACGAGAGGACATACTGGGACGGCTGTGTTCACGGTTTTGCAGTCCGAGGAGACTTGGTCAGTCTTGCTACCAGATATCCGAGTCTTAGGCATTTCTGATTGGTTGTCTAATGTAGAGCGACCCGAAAGTGAAAGCGGGCATGGAAGGTGAGTGAATGATATCGAACTGTAATGATGTAGAAAAGTCACTATATCCTGCTCCAGGCTCCTTTGCGGCCACCGTGGACTTTTT
Organism: Hermanssonia centrifuga; assembly: GCA_001913855.2. Lineage (NCBI taxonomy): Eukaryota > Fungi > Basidiomycota > Agaricomycetes > Polyporales > Meruliaceae > Hermanssonia > Hermanssonia centrifuga. The sequence continues at coordinate 14,108 of MLYV02000760.1, read as the reverse complement.
CAAGAACAACTTGTGAGGACACAATGAGACCAGGCTCCGCCGTTGTTCTTAGAATCCATATTGCGTTCGATGTTGCCTGCCACTTATGCCGTCGTGTAGTTCACCTCTACCAGTCAGTGTAGAAATTTCAAGTTGCGAGACAGCATTTTGCCTGCTACTGTCTTGATTAATGATTGTTCATTTCGCATTGGCCCTGGAGGCCTTCTTACGCGAATCTACACGACTAGTGCGAAATAATGAATAAAGCACCAATGCTTAAGACGATAATATCGATATATTTTACCTGCCGTAACCTACATTCTACTAATGCAGTACGTAGCAATCGCTATGAACTCGGAGGAGAGAATGCACAGTACTAGGAAAACAAAAAAAGGTGAACAAAAAGAAATGTCCTTCTCGAGAGCATACTACTGATACTATAAAATCGATGTAATCGTGGATGTGTAAGTCCATGGAAATGGGGAAAGTGTTGATTACAAAGGTGGGAAGAGTCTCTATTTATGTACTGGACACTGTCAGTGACAGGATATTCGCACAGCGGGATAAGGAGTGGATGGTACTACAACGACAGTACGACTAAGGCACACGACGAGTCAAAGACACTGTCTTTAGTGAAGTATGAACGTCGACCGTGTCCAGATGGTATACAGGGCAGGCAGGGCAAGGGTATATGGAATGGCACGCGCGATCAGTATGAGAACACCATCAACCACGGGTTGAGGACGATCTGTAAAGAGACATAAGCACGGCGCAAGCTAATATAAATTGTTCAGAAAGACGTACGGGGAAGAGTATGTGGCAAGAAGCGACGAGGGCGAGAGGGAAGATAACAGCCCAGCCATCACCACCAATACGCCACTGAAGTGGTACGAGGGGCGTCGCAACAATAACGATACCAGCGAGAATGATGACCGACGCAGCCAATGGGAACCAGAACCTCTTGAAGATTTTTGGGATTTCCTTGAAGAAGTTCGAGCGCTCGACTTCCTTCTTGGTAGCACCCCAGGTGATGTTGTACGAGAACAAATGAGCCAAGATGGCCTGACTGACTGGAATCGACAATCCACCGAAGAAGAAGAAGCTGAAAGAGTGTATATGAGCCGTCGGCCGAGAAGTGACCGAGATTGAACAGTACTCACAAGAATGGTATCCACATGATGTTCGTCAGAAGTCCCCAGAAGAGACCTCTCTCACCGAGACGGTACTCAAGTAAGGTGAACCCAAGGTTGCCAGAACCGAAGAACACGACCGTTGTGGCAAGCCAGATCTCGAAACTGTGCAGGTAGAATCCATCGACGGGGAACTCCCAACCAAGCAGGATATAGTTGACGAGAGCGATAGTGATAGATCCGGCAATACCGTCTGAAACAAATTTCAATCAAAATATGCTCCATAACCGAGGAACATGCGTGATACGTACAGTACGAGAACATGTATGCCATCATTGAAATTTTGTAGTGCATTGGTGCATTTGACCACAAGAACTTGTGGATCTGGTGAGCGATCGGACCCTTCTTCCACCACTGGGCAATCGGGTTGAATAAAAGCTCGCTACAACCTGCAACCTCCAGTATCAGCAACTATCCAAACGTGTGATTATCATCATTTCGAACTCACCATAAGCGTATTTTTGCCAGCGATTGAGCTCGTCATCGACTGTGAGCGAGACACCCTCCTTGAAGCTACCTTGGGAGTAAGTCGCCCATCGAATGATATATCCAGCAAGCTGGAGACGAAGCGCCATATCGAAATCTTCGGACACATTAGACTCTGACCAGATTTTCTCGAGACCGTCGGCCTTATCAATAAATGCAGCGTCCTGGATAGCCCGCCAACGCAGGAATGCATTATGACCCACGAATGGAGCAACCTCACCATTTGCACAAGCTATAAGACAGAAAAGCATCAGTTTACTTTCTCAAAACCTAGAGGGCCAATTCAGCACTTACTGAATGAAATACACTTGTTGATACGACGGGTGAAGTAGGCAATACCGTTTTCAAAGTAGTGGTGTGCAACCTGCATAACATCTAGAAACATATCACATGGGCGTCTAGTTCGGCGCCTACGGAGAAAAAGGAGGATACTCACCGGACTCGTGCTGGATGATACCGACAGTGGGGCATTCAGCCATCTCCCGAGCAGCATCACGCAGACAATCCTCAGGAACGATGGTATCGGAATCGACGATGAGGATAATCTCTCCAACACGGCAAGCGCGTCCATTGGCAGCCCAAGGTCTCCAGCGACGTTGACTAGTTTCGTATACCTCGTCGATAGCCAACATCAACGCCTTCTCCTCGAGATCTTCCCACTCGCCTCCATCGATGGCACCGCCTTCTTCGCGTCCGACTTCGACGATTTCCTGGTTATCACCATCGCGGTCTTGATATTGCATGCCGTATCGCAAATCCTCGCGAATTTCCCTGCTATTTTCACGAGACGAGCGTTCTTTCTCCTGGTTCGCCTGAAGGGCCTCGAGATGCTTCTCAGCCTTGAGCGATAATGCAAGGCCGTAGTTCATGTTTGAAGCCTTCTTGAAACGACCAGCACGCTTGAAACCATCAGGAGCGTTGTCGTGCTTCGGACGAGCGACCCAACCGATACCATGGTTCGCGTAGTATGCAATACGAGTATCACGATCTTCGCGGGAGAGAATACGCAGACCGTCATCGTTGATGAAGATAGTCGAGGTTCCACCTTGACGTGCGTATGTCTGCATGGCCTTCTTTAAGGACTCGATCGAAGGTGCCCTGCAAGAATCATCAATATCTCCTGCACACCTGCAACAAGGGCGGAGGAAAACTTACAAGACATTCTCGAGACTCTCCTTGTATACCGGCATCTGAATGGTAATATGGGGAAGGTTGTTGTCCACAATCTTATTCGGACGAGGCTTGTTCGCGGAGTAATACTTGGAGTTCTCACGATATTGTGCAATGGGGCCAACTGCCATACACAGGTTCTGCACGATCTGCAGACAGAAGAACTGATAGGAATAAAAAATTAGCTCAACCTTTTAAATCGGGATTTGAGCATGAAACTCACCAGAGAGACAGCAAAAAGGAGAGGAATGACGGCACACAATGCGAACCGCGTGAAGTTCTGGTCCAGCTGCCATTCAATCAACAGAACACTGACACCGTTTCCAATGAAGACTATCCAAGAAGTCAATATCGTTGGCACGAAATCTCGACAGACAAAAACTCACACAAACTCAAGCCAAACGCGAAACCATTATAAAATGGCGCGTAAAACATGGCTGGCCTGGGCTCTGGCATGCCCTCCTCAAGGTCGGCCACAACAACAGTCTTCTTCCTTCCGTACCACGTCCTCTTCGTTTTCGTCTTCAGAGATTTCTCATCCACCATATCATCGGCCTTTTCGAGATCCCCGTGGAGATCTTCCATGCTCATCCCATGTACACCACGGGGGGTCCCGGGCGGCTGCAGCGTGCTGCTATACCGCGAGCCTGGGCCGGCGTACTGCGATTGGCTCAAACGTGCATTGAGATTCGTAAGGGACCCATGACCGGATTGGGAACCTGGAAACGGATCACGTTATAAGCATCAGCAAGATATCTCTACAAGAGACATAAGAAAGGACAGAGAAGAGGCGAAGGATGCGAGTCAAATTTAGCGTGGGAGGAATTCTACGGAATCTTGGAACTGCCAGAGGAGCCGCCCTTGGCGGTGACGGCTCACCGGGAGAAGAACAAGATATAGTATGGGAAGAACGGGAAGTGTGATAGAGAAGGAGGCGATAAAGAGGGGAATGCGAGACCGGCACTCACCCGCAAGGCTTGTAGGATGTGAGCTAGAGCTCGTCGCAGCGCCCGCCGCGTTCGGTCTTGAGCGCCACAAGAGCTTGATGAGACGCTCCTCGAAATCGTGGCACGTCGGAATGATAGTATCAATCGAGTCAGACCATACTATGAGCACACGTTCGTCGCGCTGTTATCGGGTAAAAATCATGGTTAGTATTAGTTTGTATGCACAGGACGAAGAGTATCAAGGGTATCATCGAAGCCATGCATCAACGCATCAAAATACCGATGCCGAAAGAACGAGCGAACCGGATGGACTGATGAATGAAGGGAAGAGCGAAGAAGTAGCGGTAGCTTGTATGCCTTCGGCACGAATATCCGTGCGAGAAAAAATGAAGAGCCAAAGAAATGGATCATGAACGAAGCAGGCGAAAAGGAGTGTTGTCCATAAAGTGGAGGCAAGCGCGGAAATAAGCGAGGAAATGAAAGAACGCCGTGAAGAAGCGCACGAACAACGAGGCGAATACTTGGTAAAAGACCGAAGACTCCGTGAGGGGCACTATAACGCAAGGAGGCGAGAGAGGAATGATATGGAAGTATAGCATCCTGCTGCGTCACTGCAAACCAGGATACAGCCGCGATAAGCAGCTGTATCCTGTGCCCCCAACTGCTTGGAATGGGTTGGCGTGTGTATATGCGCAGAACATGATAGATGCAGATGTAGAGTCTATCAAACCCTGTATCGCATACAAGCTAACCCACTGCAACGCCACAAACACAGCGTAGCGAGTAGCGGAACACAGATACTCAGAAAGGCGGTAGAATGACGACACTTACAATAAAAGCAGCGCTCTGCTCCTTATCGGCGGTAGGGAGATCCATCATGGTCTCAAGGATCTGAATACGAGTGTTCACATCGACGTATATCGAGTTGTCGTCTTGTGAGCTATGGAGATATCACAAAAGGTTAGCATATGGAATAATGAGAGGCGAGTTAATGAGAAAAAGAGAACAGACGCCATGTCTACAAAAACAGTGCTGGAACGCTTATCGCAATATGACCCAGCTACTTAGGCATTCCGCCACAGCCCCGCCGTCGGTCACCCAGAGCCATCCAGCCAACATCAGCACCAGAAAGTGCATGAAGACAACGTGAGGCGCTTATCTCCGTACCCGTCTTTCACACACTTTTGAAGGAAGGAAAAAGAACAAGCAACTCACACTTCTGCCAAAGCAGCGTGAACGGCCGCACTCCTCACTTTGACCGCGACAGCGGGATTCAGTCTCGCGATCGCCGCCTCGAACGGCTCCAAAGCGAGGTTCTCATACGGGAACACCCTGAACTCGGGCAACCCAGAACCGTTGCCATCGTTCACACGAAGGGCGACACCAGCAGAGAGAGTGTCTTCATTGGGTCGAAACCACGCGTCGCCCTGGGTCTGCTTGAAGACGTGGTGCAAGAATGCGTCGTAGCGGTCGTAGTCCATCGTTGACTACCTTGCTAGAACCGCTCGCTGATGGTAGGTTGGGAAGGGGGGGTGGAATTAAGACCGACTTGAGGTCGGGTGTGCCTCCGTTGTCCTTGTTCCGGTGGTGGAGGTGGTTGGAGGAGAGAGACGGAGGGCACGGGGGGCGCAGACGAGGGCGACGGATGAGGAAGAAGGAAAGGGGAGAGAAGGGAAAGTTGTGCAGGGACGCACGAGGGAACGGGGCAGGGCCCTACAAATGTAGTAATCGAAGCCTCGACACGAAATTCATGGCCATCACGATAACCGCCCATTTCAAGCCGGTTCACGGTCGTTCCTCTCCGTGTAAAGTTCATATCAAACTTACAAATTGGCATCTCCGAACGAAACAGAATAGTTTTCGCTGCCCAGATACCCCACCGTGGGAATTCGAGAAATGCGGTTGATGTGTGTGCAGCCTGGGAAGAGGTGCGGAGCTGTTTTGATGGACTCAAGGTGGTGGTATGACGTCTTCCCTTTTCGGGTACTTTTCCACAAACATTGATCGAGCCGGTCTTTTGGTTTATGCAGACAAAGAGCAAGAGCAAAGTTAGTAGCAAGAGCTTACAGGAGCTTACAGGCCTTAGGAGTTCAAACGATCCCGTTGGGGAGGCAGTACTGAAACAGCGCGGAGGCAATTTAGCCTCAAGCTTGCACACTAGTAGGCACACAGATTCTTCACGGGTTTAATTTGAATTAACTGTTACGTATCCAGCTTTATCCTGAACTCATCCCGCCATTTACACTGCACCCTCACAGTCGCTTGCCTATCAGGACCCGACTCGGCCAACAAAAACGCGGGAGCTGCGCGTAAGGGTTCGTTTAGCAGCAAGCGTTATCGCTCGTATCGACTTCAGTCCAAGACAGTGAATCAAATATTGGCGGGAACGTGGTGTTCTAGCCTGCTTTTTGCTTCATCGCCGCCTCAAGCTTTGGGGCATGCACACGCCCAAACTGCTGTTAGGTCGAGCGAGGCTTCAGTCAATACGCAGCCTAAGTAATCATTGCACCTATAGAACTTACTCGGTTCAAGTTTCACAGCCCCCACCGTGCCATTTCAAGCTAACAGACTTAAGCAAATCCTATGAACGATCGATGGACTCGAACCTAATCCTCGCAACATGCGCGCGGAAGTATAAATCATACTTGTTTGCCTGCCAAGGTAGTTCCCGACGCTCTAATCTAAGCGAGTCACTATCGCCGCGTCGAACAAGAATTGATTAGCGAACGCTAGCGAATCGTCATTATTGCCATTTCATTTCTGCGTCATCGACCAGGCTTCTTATATGTTTTGCGTGCCTAGGAATATTACTCCAAATCATTTTGCTCGACTGGAAGGGGGAGGAGACGTCACCGACGGTTACGACGACCTGGGGGACGCTGGTCAACTACGGCACAGACTGAGAGCGGAGATGTGTCGGTGATTGACCTGAGGAACAAGAGATACCGCAGGGCGTTTGGTTTATCGGCCTGGGTACGCCTTGTACCAGTGCAATTCCTTTGATGGAACATTTAAAAATATGGGTTGTCTTATCCTTTCGGGGAGCATATACCGTACAGCCGATAATTCGAAATTCCAGATGCTGCTGCTCTCCGATTGCGGATTTTCGTTTTTGTTGTTTTCTCGGGCTTGCAAAAAGGGCGGAGGGTTGCATGAGGAGGAGGATAAGAGATACGCCGGGGGTGTCCGGGGAATCCGACGGAGCCGAATCATCACATCTTCCTCTTCGAGGGTTCTTCTCACTTCATGATAATATCTCACTCCCACTCCAGCCAATAGAACTAGAGGAAAAGGATACACCGGTGGGTGAGCGAGCTCATGTTGACGTCAAATAGATTTGTCGTTAGGACGACCAGGTACTGTCAGTGGAGCATCATCTCAAAAGAGAGCCAAGCAAAAAGAAATTGCGAAAGATAATCGATAGAGCAGACCGACAGGGAATCTAGACTGATGGAGTGTGTTTGAGGGTAGAGGAGACGGCGGGAAGAATGGAAAAGAAATCGAGGTTGGTGGGGTAGGAATTGCGCCGTGTTGTCTTTGCATGGAAACTCGTTGTTGTAGTGACTGATTATCGTCGTTGAATCTCCAGCTTTGCGTATGTTGGCTGTTGGGCAGATAATGTCACAGAGTCTGCATGTCGCTCGTTGTCTGCAGTATCAAGGATGCCGGCGGCGTACAATGCATGATATGTCGGGATCGATAAGAGGGTGACGTAAGAAGGAGTGATCGCGGCTTCTTCGGAGGGACCCAGGACACCATGCCTTTATGGGTTTGACATTTGGCGCCCAATCAATTAAATTATGATGTTTTGAAGGAGAGAGCGTCCTGGGAAAGAAGCGAAACGGGCGAGGCCATCTCTTCCCTGCAATCCCAGGCCTTTTTCAACCCTCACCGTCCACAACAACGCAGTCCTCTCTTCCCCCGTCCTCCAAGGTAAGCATACAGCCCGTTTTCACTCGTCGCTCATCGTTTCCCCCGACGTTAAGCTTACATACGAACCATCTTTGCAGTGTAGTCGCCCACCTTCCTTATCTGCAACCCGTCGACTACCACCGTAGTCGTCGTCGCCCGGCTATGGCTTACCGTCGCTCGTCAGGTCGCGCCTACTCCAGCGCGGACGCCTATCGTTCGCTGCACAACCCCGCCTACTCCCCAACCACCCCAACCACACCTGCTTCTCCGCCCTCGAGCAATTCCCACGCTCACCATTCTTCTTCCTCCGAAGAAGAGGCTGCACATCTCACCTCTCCCATGCCTCGCAGCGCCAGTCCCTCTCAGGAGGACCACTATCCCAACAGAGATAACTCCCCGCTTTCCCCGCCTCGCCCGTTCTTCCTGGCGAATTCAAAGAAGCAGTCGAGCGACAGGAACTCGTGGAGTACCAACGATTCACTCGAACCTGCCAGTGATTCGGATAAGGACACCGCAGGAGACGCAGGTTCGATAGGTGTCCTTGCACCTACAGCCGGTCAGAGGAGTGCAAACGCGTCCTCGGCGGCAAGGCGTTCTCGCGCAAACACAGCCGGTTCTTCTGGCGTCGTCCGACCACGCAACCACCATCGCCGCCGTTCTTCCGACGCAACCGTTCCTGCTTCGCCTACCGTTGCTAATATGGCTGGTGTCGGTGCTTCCGCTGCAATTGCTGCAAATTCAGGCCGGAACCCTTTCGATACGCCTCTCGAGACCCCCACATCCGCTCGTGCACCCCCAAGTGCCTTTCCTTTTCTATCACATGCAGGAAACCCCGACCCCGGCACACCCATCCCCGGTGTCTCTGCTCTCGGTAGACGCACTTCGCACGAGTCCTTTCGCCGAAACAGCATTAACCATGGTCAGGGCCAGGGCGTTGTCTACCCGAACTCGCCCTCGAGCACCGCCGGCGGTGGTTACAGCGCTCTCAGAGGATCCATGGATATTTCTCCAGAGGAGGAAGACCTTGCACGCCCGTATGCACCGTTCATGGGTGAGGGAGGCGTGGTGGGTGATCGACAAAGTTGGGTAAGCAATACCGCGAACGGAAATGCGGGTGGCAGTGTGTATAAGAACAGTGCCGCGGCTGCCATGTCCAGCACTACCGCGTTGGCTACTCTCGGTGGTAAGTCTAGTATGTTTGAGGTTGACCGAAAATAAACGAGCTGATGTATGCGTTTTTAGAAGGAGGAGCTAGCCTTCCACGGACAAGCAGTCAACCCCAAATTGCCATGCGCGCTCCCTTCCTCTCTCCTGCCTCTCGACCAACGTCGTCCCTGTGGTCCCCGCCTTCCTACCCTTCGCTTCCTCATCTCAACACCCCGGGCCAACACCTCACCTCCACCTATCCACCCTCTCTCACCTACCTCCCTTCCTCCTCCTCCTCCAACCCCTACCTCATGCCGCGCAAATCGAAGCCGCTGATGCCGTCCTCGCGCTTGCCCACCAAGCTCTCTGCAGACGAAAAGCCTTGGATGCGCATTAAAGGGAAGCGAGAGCGACTGAGCTGGTGGTTCACCTTCTTTATGATGTTCCTGGGTGTCGGTGTGAGCGCAGCTGTTATTTACATAAATTGGATCGGCGTGCACTTGTTGAAGGATAGCGATGTATGCTTGGTCCTCGATGAGAATTTCAACAACGGCGGCCTCGACACGAATACATGGGTTCGTGATGTCGAGATGGGTGGTTTCGGGTAAGCACACTGTCCTTGATTTGACCTCCTTTCTCTTCCAACTTTCTCACCTTTGTCCTCTTCTTAGAAATGGCGAGTTTGAAATTGCGACTGCGTCAGACGACAACCTTGTCATTCGAAACAACCAACTCTATATCATACCAACTCTTACATCTGACGAAATCGGAACCAGCGCCATATTCAGTGGCAGTTACGACCTTGGCTCAGCATGTACCGTGGGCAGTGACCAGTCCACTTTCATTGGCGGATCCAGCGGCGGTAATAATTGCAGCGTCACTGCTTCTCCAGGCTCGACCGTTGTTCCTCCAGTAAAAAGTGCACGCATAAGTACTAAAGGACATTATTCGATTGCGTACGGACGCGTGGAAGTTCGGGCGAAGTTGCCAACGGGCGATTGGCTGTGGCCTGCGATTTGGATGCTTCCTGAAAATAATACCTATGGAGGTTGGCCGCTCAGTGGTGAGATCGATGTAAGTACCCTTTCTTTCACTGAAAGTCATCTAGCATGATAACGAATGCTGATGATACTCGTCTCTTTACTCGTGTAGATCATGGAAGCACGTGGAAACGGTCCTTCTTATCCCGCACAAGGCAACAACTTTGTCCGGTCCTCTCTTAACTACGGTGTTCTTAACACGCTCCAGACACACATCGTCGGTTGGTGGCAGGAAAAGCGGTTCAACTATGCAGAAGACTTCCACATCTACGGTTTCGAGTGGACGCCTGATTGGATGCGTTTCTACGTCGACTCTCGTCTCCAAGCGATGATGAACCTCAAGATCACTGGTAAAGGTGGTCACTCGTTCTTCGACCGTGGCGATTATCCTGCGGTTGCGCACAATGGGTCAGACGCTGAGGTTGCCATTGAAAATATTTGGGCGAATGCAGGCGCGCCGGCGTCGGGGCCATTTGATCAAAGCTTCTACTTGATTCTGGATTTGGCCGCTGGAGGGACGAGCGGATGGTTCCCCGATAACGTCGGTGGTAAGCCGTGGTTTGATGGCGCTGAAACTGCTCAGCTGCAGTTTGCACAAAACCAGAGTGTGTGGAGTAAGACGTGGCCGACGAATGATGATGATAAGGCTTTCCGAATGTGAGTCGTCTTCCCTTACATTTTATCGTCGTTGAAACCTGTGTGCTCATGTGTCTGTGTGCGACAGTGACTACGTCAAGATGTGGAAGCTCAAATCCGGCGGTCACTGTTGATCTTCGACAATCAAATATCTCTCGGTCTCCTACAACCTGCTGTTGAAGACGGCAATGACGACGAATATAAATATATATATAATGAAAACCTGCCTGGTCGCGTGGATGCGGATTCTTCCCGTACATACCCCGTGCTATACCCTCACCTTAGAGGAGGCTGGACCACGGACATGGACATGCTACCCTTTGCCATTACCACCTTGGTACTCTATACCTCGCTTGCCGTTGCTCGCTTGGTTTGTTGTGTTCTTACCCCTCCGTATCCATACTGTCTACCCTGTTGTCATATTACTAGTACTTCTTTTCCCCTCAACCCTACGGACCTTCTCCACTCGACGCGATACACGAGTTATGCTTATGCTCTTCTGTTGCCGATGTGGTCTTTTTCTCAAGATCCTGGCCGATTAACTTCTAGTGTTTGGATGTTGCTGCCCCACGCTCTTTTATAAAACCGCCTTCGTACTGTATATAGCCTTCATTTTTTCCCTCACTCGCACGTTAGACTTTTTCTTTCTTCTTTTGCAGCAATAACCACATGGAACGAGTCGTCTTTGGGATCCCCAGAATTGTTAGACCCCTTAGTTCCTTCAAACTTCTTGTAGCCCTTTCCGGGGATGTTTCGATTTTTCATTCCTGATACTCGTACATAGCAGAAGCATCAACCGCGCTCGCCATCGTCGTCGTGAATGGACTCTCCCCCCTCTCCCCTCCTCTCGAACTCTCTAAACTGTTCTGTATCTCTCCTCTCTTGCAACCACGTTCTTACTGCCATACACATCCCTCCTCGCATCCCTGGCTAGCAATCTCCTGCTACATACATCCTCACCCTGTATATACCCTGGTCTTGTTCATGACACTTGTTAATATAATCAAAACCCCAGCACGATTTTACATTGCCGCTCTTCCACTTCGATTCGTTTCCGGGCCTTCGGACCTAAGACGGTTCCTATGCATGCCACGGAGCCTTATAGATTATTTTTGTTGAATGGAGATAGATGTGTACATTATGTTATAGAAAACACGAAACGCATGTGTACCTTCCATTCCACAGAATTGCCGAATACATACCCAGGGCCGGGTGACCCCAAGTTTTTCCAAGCTTCAAGGACGAGCCGTGTGAGTGTGGATCTGGCACCTCGTCAACGTGCCCGCGTGGAGCTGTTTACGCAGTCCATGAAGTAGCAGTTGCAGGCGTACCATGGCACCCATAGTCTGCCAAGCCCGTTGGGGTGCGCATGTGAGCTATGATACGCACGAACTAGCTAGTCAAAGGGGAGCCCGGTCAGAGCTCAGATGGAGTCGTATGGGAGCCTCATGCAGGCATGGGGCTGTTCTGAGTAAGTTCGGCAGATTAGCATCTTAACCCCGGTCGTCGTTACCAGTTGTGCACTCAGGCCAGGCGCTTCCAGATGGCAGGGGTGACGCCGCAAACGTAAGTTGGTATCCCCCGCGCCAGGATTTGTGGCTTTGAGAGTCTTTGTGTTTGAATATCCTTACAAGGGACTGTAACTGCTTATACGCCCGCGCCTTAGGATGGACACCGAGAATGTGGTGGGAAGTAGTCATGGAGTATCGTAGTACGAATGTTTCCCTCCGCTTTGTCGGTCCCCATTGCAATACGCATCGACTCCTGGTGTCGTTCCTTCAAGCCCCGGCAAGAGCCATCTGGATCGCAATCCGATCATCTGCATATGCTTCCCATCAGAACGCAAGCAGCTGGGTGAAACAGGCACTGCGAAGAGTCGGGACCGGCAAGCTTGTGTGCCAGCAGGCTGCCCCAGACACACGCGGCGATTGAACGTTCAACAAGGAGCGAGTGCGTGCTGTATGTAGCGGTTGGGTGCTTTGACGGGAAGCTCGCGGGATCCTATGCCGGTTTTAATTCATAAAACGAAAATAGTCAACGTTGAATAAATGCTGGCGCATCGCCCATGCGGCGAACGAAAGTCCTACAGCCATGACTTTGCCAGTAGTCAGCCACGATGAGAAATATGAATGGTTGGTAAAACGTGAATTTATCGGCGCACCAGATACAGCAGTCTTTGGTGCAAAGATATACGGCGTAGTAAAGAAGACCGGCGGGAGGAGCGGATCAACGAAATTCAAAAGACTCTTCATATCTTCCATCGCATGCGTATTCTGAAGTGTTCGTCTCGGCGGAGCTGTAACTTTCTAGGGTAAGGGCTGGTCAAGTACAGCCTAACAGCGCCCGAAAATAAAAAATCCGTGAATTCAGCGAGAAGTAATAGAAAGTAATCAGACCGTATGGACGCCGAGTCACAGATGCACCGCTTCGTGCGAGGATGCAATTTACTCAATTGTTCATGGAAAAGTTGCATCTGGAAGTATGAATGATCAATATTAGTTTCCCTAGATCAAGATGAACTTACGGCAGAACACGCACGGAACATATCAACGGCGTTCAGGAACTGTCCGCAGCCAATTTGGCGAACTTCTACAGGGGGAGGCGCAGTACAGTGCGTCGACAACCAATGGACGGGCCAGATGAGATGTTGAGAAGGCGGCAGACGTTCTTGTTCCGGGTAGGGGTTGTGTCCTCCGGGTCTGAGAAAGAGGAAAGCATGTTCCAGTTCAGAATCGCATCAAGGCAAGTCAACCTCATGTCCATCCAGCCACTCAAATTAAAAAACGAACCTAGCAATAACTTGAAGAATCCGAGAACGAACTGGCAACCCTACAGATCGGCGAGTGTATATTCCATTTCCATTGATACCGCAATGAGGCGGAGAGCGCATAAGAAGCCACGACAATATCATAGAGATTGTTCCTAGTGGGATTATCCTGTGGGATAATAACAGAATAAAACAAACTGTGCGGCGTCCAGATGTGTTCAAGAGATCCCGTAGACCTAAATATGGAGCTGTCAGTCTAGTTGAGATGGTTACAGGATCGCCTTATCACCTACATCTTCCGACCGCTGTGCCAGTAGGATGTCTCCCGCAGCTTGAGGTTGTTAGCTTACTGAGCAAGCGCCACGGAGATGCTGCTGCTAGTGGAATAACTTCAAGATGGACATACTTTGCACGCTCGGGCCGCCAACGCTTTGAGAGAAGATCCGAGGTCCAGAGAAGCGAACAAATTCATGATGATATCCAATTGTTACTTGTAAGCAATCATATCAAAAGACCAGCCAGCGGCTATTCATCTCCGCGCCGAGTGGTTTGAATCTGCAACCACACTGAATATCAACCATCTGTCCACTGGCATGTCTACATGATTCTCAATCTGAATCACCTACTATAGTATGCAAAGCCCGTTTGCTAACATCCCCTTCTAGAACCTCATATGTTCATTGATGGATAACCATGGAGACAAATTTGATTTTTGGTGTCGTATATCATGACCCAAAGATCGAGACAGAGTTGACAATAGCAACTTGCTATACGCCCCGCCCTATAGCGATGGAAGTTGTTGTTTTTGAAAAAAAAAAAAAAAAAAAAAAAAAAA
>MLYV02000758.1:0-25958 GCA_001913855.2 Hermanssonia centrifuga | reverse complement strand
AATGAAGGGCCGCTTGTAGCGACTGATACCTTGCTTGTATTTTTCTTTGGCTGATTGTCACTTGCGGGACGTGCATTAACTTTATTTACTGTACTTTCGATAATAACTATTATCATGGGTACTTTTTCAAAACTAAGTAGGTACTTTTCAGAATACTTTTCAGAATTACCACTATACTTTTGACAATGTACCTTTCAAAGAGACTCAGTCACTATGCCGCATTTGCAAACCCCCGCCTACATGTTGCGCAATCTCTTCAGGCTTGGGTCCCGAACAGAGTGAAGAGCCGAAACTAAAGGAGTTTGAGCTTGAGAGCGACGGGCCGGGGAGGGAGTCAGACCGGAGCGCCCGGGTTGTGAAAAACAGGTCACATATATGGGTAGAACAGGACCTTGTCAAGCAAGGTCACCAACCAAGACTGACTCGCTCGAACCGAAACTCTCACCAGTTCAGTTTCTCTCATGTCTGCCACTGCTTCAAGCTCTGCTGTTTCGCGTATCAAGGATGTTAACGACCTAGATCCTCTTTTGCAGCCAGTGTGGCGTCATTATACACGTGAAGTGAGCTCCTACTCAAAATGCCGCAATTATTCGTACACATGATTGAGCGGTTTGCAGGAACTAATGCAATTCGATAACATCCGTCCCTTCGAGGAACTCCCCGCTCCATTTATTCCAGACCGTCGACGTCCACTGAAGCCACCTCTCATGTACTTTGGTTGGAAGATCAACATGGACGAATGGCTTCACTACGCGGAACGCCACGGTTTTATAGTGACGGAACATATCATGCACCTCGATGGCGTCGACGAGGCAACTTTTGATGAACAAGAATTCGATGATGATAATATCCCTGATATCATCGTTGTCGAGGAAGTCGACACCACTCTCAGTGTAGCTCAAGTTTTCTGGTCCTTTTTTTCGGAACTAGGGATTACGCCCTACACTGACTGCCCCTTGAAATGTTCCATGGGACTCCGAGGATCTAGAATGATGCTTGCTCTCCGGGACAACTACAAAGACAACTCGACCCTCACTCCAGAGAGGCTGCGGGAACTGCAAAAGCAGATGAATCAATCTGAACCTCCGAAATGGTACCCATCGAACCACTTCCATTGGTCGTATCAGCCGCTATCCTCTATAAGTTCTGGTACGTCTCCCAACTCTTGCAATCGTCCGGTGCTCTATGATGACAACTCCCATTTTCTCACTGGCAGGTCGAATAGCGACGTAGGTTCGCCTCAGCTACCGCTGGAACTTGCCAGGGACTGACCTTATGATACCTTATTTTCTTTTCACCGAGATCTCTTCTAGCACATGTCTCGTATCGCATTGACTGTATCACCCGTCGCACGCTGCTATCTCTCAACATTCTTTTACGAGGGACGTCTATACATCAGTAACACATAAAAAATCTCAGACGGTCGGATTTGGACCACTTGCAACATCGCGATCTTGCTGCCGGGATGACAGCCATGAACTGGTAGCAATCATGTTTTCCTGTACTGTACATGAGTTCACACAGACTCCGAGAAAGGTATTGAACGTTGAACGCGCCCTACTGGTTTGGCGTAGTAAAATGGTCGGGCTTCCCATTAATTCATATCCGATCAATCACTGACATGGTACGTGCGAGGTCTGATAAATCCTTTGACCAAATCAATTGAGGGACCTGCCCCTGATGATAACAACATGAACCTCTCTTTATACTGCGATTTCCTTTGCCTTTAGCCTGATACCGTATGCCGAACGAGCGGGTCGGAGGTTAAAACCTGCCAGCCTCGGCGAGTTAGCGCCCATGTCTATCCCAACCTTTCATTCTTCACGCATCGAAAGCATCGCCGATTTGGACCCACAACCCACCGCTGAAACCAGGAGCTCTTATTTCTCTGGCCATGCCACACGTTTTATTCCGAATGGTTAACAGCGATTGAAACCGCCTCGTGTAATCTTGTGTACTTTGGATGGACAATCGACGCGAACATTACGCGGACTCGGAGCAGCGCGATTGTACAGTGATGACCCGCACTTCAAACACGGATATCCACTTGACGACGGTGACGAAGATAGAAACGAGCTGATTGCGGTGGAGAAAGAGGCCCTGAACTCGAACCCGAGCCCCACAGTCACTTAGAATTTCTTCCATTGACGGTCATGTAATCATTTGATCATCTCTTCCTTTCTCATCCTAGGTACGCGTCTCTACGCTGGAGCCGTTCGTTCTTGTTTAACGTTTAACGTCGGGCTACATTTCTCTAGAATGGGTAATGACATAGCCTCGAGACCGGACTGGATTGCAAGCGAGCAATCCCTTTGGCATCTAAGAAGACATTAGCAGCAATTTCGACATCTTGCTCTAGTTCATCTACTGGCACCGCGAGATTCACCAAATGAAACTGCGAACGATAAAAACAACTCGCTCATACGCCTATGATCCAAATTGGAGTACCTGGGAAAATAAAATGTTGAAGTCAGGACAAGACTGCCTCTCTCGTCAGTAAATCTCCTTTCTCATCCCGTTTTTGCTTACGCTCTCAGCCCTTAAAAATCACATCGTATGCCGTCCATTCAAACGGGGACTTTGGCGTTGTGAATGGGCAAGTAAATTTATTCCAGACGCTCCTCGCCACATACGGTACCTGAAGAGTGCAGACTTTCGGGAAATTTGTCATACGAGCTCTTTCAGAGCTTTGCCATCCTGCCACGCTGGTGTCACTACTTCCGGTCTCTCGGTCAACGTCATCGCTGGTGGTGACCACACTCCGCAGATATAACGCTGGACAACATATACCGCCACAACGAGCACTGCCAGACACTCCTGCTGTCTATGAAGAATTCTGCGGGTCTTCTTCGCTCATTTTGGGCGATTGCTCCAAGGTCCTATGGCTTTCCGTCTTGTCCTGCTCTGCGCTTTCTAATAGAAGCGGTATCTCGGCTTTAACACCCCGTAGCAGAGACCGTAGATTTCTCACCACTATCAATCTCTACGCATATTTTACCTCCGCACATCCGACAGCTTATGCAGAATTTTCCACTGTCCCTTGAGTTCCCGCTGACGCAATCTGGTAACGCTAGTACCGAGAACTCTGCTCGAAGATGTTGAGTACCTTATAAAGACGAGCGACAATTTCCTTTCTCTGCAGGCTCCTGTGGCTCACTTCTACGTACTTGCCATCCAGACATTGCCACTCGCCGATGGTATCCGCGCGCTATAGATTGTGGAGTGTTCCGGGTATGAAGAATACGGTTCTCCGTGGCCCCAGACTCTCATGTCCCGCAAGTCGTCCCCCCCCCTTTCAGGCTGCGTTTATCTCCAATAGAACGGAACGACGGCGCTTCGTCTTTATGACGCTTTTTATTTGGCCCAAGGGAAGACTTTTTTGTAATCATCAATGGCCTATATAGGAAGCCTTGTATCCTAATCTGTCCACGCTTCAATACTCTACCAAAAACTTGGTCAATTCGAGCTTCTGCGTTCCGGAACTAGCGTCCGTGCTTTACTCTTTATTCACAGCCGAGTTTAAAGTTTCCGTGTGGACTCAATCTGGCGTTGTAAAGGGCTCTTGAATGTACGTTGTTTACTATTCTCTTAGGTATGTAATCTGTAGTTTACCTACAGCCATTTCAACGACAGGTACAATGCGTAAGCGAGGACGAGCCTACGGACGATGTTTGGCGGGCTTGCCGTCCCTCCACATGTTTTGTCTATTGGACGGACCGAAGATCAAAGGCCAGCGAAGCAAATTCGTACGCACTACATTTGCTCTTCAGGAGACGGTAGCTGAGAAGTGGGGGACGTCGAGTTCGTCATCGAGGCACATTGCGCTCCCCACTGCGTACGAGGCATCACCAATTTGGGGAATGGAAGTTCATGCACGTTCACGAAAGGTATCTATACCAGAGTGACAATGGACTATAGGTGCGAACAAAGGAAAAGGTGTCGAACGCACAGTTCTGGATCTATACCCACGACAGACTGCGCCTAGTTGCAACCCTCGGAGGATGCGACCACCCTTCTGGTACACACAATAAATCCGGCAGCTATCATCGAGGGTCCTGTTTTCAAGTTATTGTCTGCACCCATCAAAATTTAGTACCTCCAATATGGTTTGCCACCTTCCATGACGTGACGACAGCGGCCACTGGCCACTGGCCACAATCAAGAAGCTTGATTCATCGCGCTACGTTGTCGCCATGTTTGAACCCATATATAACCCACGGCCTGGTCCTTTACATTCCAAGATCATTCCTACGTATCGCCAATGTCTATGTCTACGTTCACCCCTCCTGAAGAGAAACAGTTCATCTATATCACCGACCTGGATCCCCTAATGCAGCCAAAGTGGTATCGTTTCAAAAAAGAGGTGAATACTCCGCGTACAAATACTGTGACTATTGGTATTTACAATATGATGGGTTGCAGGAATTACAGCAATTCCTTAAGCTCCCGCCTTTTATCACCCTTCCTTTCCCGCTGATGCCATACCCCGGACACATGAAGCCGCCTCTCATGTACTTTGGATGGAAGATTGACCTGGAGACATGGTTTAAAATCGCGCACTGCCGCGGCTTCGCGGCCCATGACACGCAAGGCATGCACTTCGATGACGAAGAGATGCCTGACGATGTAGATGAAGATGATTGGAGGCCCGGGGACGAGACGGAAATTCACAAATATCTCAGCGTATCCCGGCTTTTTGAATACTTTCTACGTCAGAAGCTCGGAATTAGGCCTTCGTACTATATTCAGAGACTTGAAGAGACACCTGAGCGTCTGGCGAAACGCTGCATGGGATTCGAAGGGTCTCAAACGATGTTCGTCCTCCACGACAACTACCATCAATACAACCATAATGGGTCTCTCACCCCAAAGGAGCTGCGGGAACTGCAGAAACTGATGGGGCTTGAATCTGAACCGCCGAAATGGTTTCCATCAAAAATCTTCTGTTGGTCGCGGTCGTGATACCGGTCAACCTTTTCTCAACGTCCCAATGCATGTCCCTACTCTTGAAGTATGTGTCTCTACTCTTGGGGTCGTCTGTTATTGCTTAGTGCTTAACGTTGAGCCGCATTTCTTTAGATTGCATTATACATAATGTCACGGTCGTAATCTGGAGAGTCGAGACTTATGTGTAACCGGGGCTGCTCTACATGGTATCACCTGCGGAGTGGTGCTCATTTTATTGAATCTATCTATTCTGTTATATAACGGCAGTACTGGGATGTATGTTTGATGTTGCAGTGTGGACAAACAATTCGAAAATAATCTTACGGGCCCGACATCCAATAAATGTGCCATTTTGTGAAGCAACAACTTCCGGATGCGGTAGCCGTGGCCCTAAGTCGTAGCATCAGCGAGTCAATCTACGGACAGTATGGCCGCTTCGACTTCTACCCTTTCTTCACACATCGAGGGTATCTCCGAACTAGATCCAGTGCTGCAACCAGTGTGGCGTCGTTACACAAACGAGGTGAGTTTCCTGCTCAAAACCGCCATGGTTTCTTATATTTATATCAGAACGACGTGCAGAGATTTGAGGATCTTCCACCTTTCGATGATCTCCCTCTTCCGTTTATCCCAGACCATCGGCAACGACGAAAGCCGCCTCTCATGTACTTTGGATGGAAGATCGACGCAGACCAATGGCTTGAATACGCGAAATCCAATAACCTTGCAGTCATGACGCGTGTTTCTCATTTCGAAGGCGAAGATGACCCAGATTTCAGCGAAGACGAGAACGATGACACCCCTGAGATCATCGTGGAAGAAATCGACAAATGTCTCAGCGTGGCTCATGTCTTCTGGTCTTTTCTATGGGAGCTTTAAATCAAGCCTTACACTATATGCCCGCTGAAGTGTTGCATGTCACTCAGAGGGAGTGTGACGATGCTTGCTCTCCGGGACAACTACGAAGACAACTCAACTCTCACCCCGCAGAAATTGCAGAAGCTGCAGGGCAAGCTTGGTGAGACTGGGCCACCGAAATGGTATCCGTCAAACCACTTCCATTGGACTCATCACTAGTCGCTCCTTTTTTGTCTTCGTAGGTGAGCCCTTTAATCCTGGTAATGTGCTATCAGTGACAAGTGAGACTTATCCAGGTCGCGCAAACTTCTAATACCGGCCTATAAGTCACTGTCACACTTCTAGGTCAAGTAATGTTGTAGCCTAACAAACCTTCCAGCCCATGGGGTTTTACTAGTACGCAAATGACCATGCCTGGTACACTGGTACTACCTGTATTGTGCGTGTTCTGTTTTGTTTTTTGAACAATGTTCCTGTGTGTTTAAACGGCATATACCCCGTTGTAGATGCCCCGCAGATTACACAGTGTGCCACCTGCGCGTACGTTTTGATCAACCTAATGTCTTCAACAGTGCGTATCTTAGGAGTGTATCAGGCCAAAATCGAATTATTGCGCGGTGTCAGGTTGAATCTGAGTACCTCTCTTCCTCGAATTCTAGTGTTTGAGCGACTGCCTCTAACTTGTATTGAGTTTCTCGATGTGTACGATAAATGGAAACGACTCTCTGTTACCACCTGAAACTCCTAGTTGACTTGTAAACGGCCATATACTCTTACTCTGCTATGATGCTGTAGTGTCAACTGGTCACTCACTGAGAAATGTAAAACCAGAGCGTACTGGTGCGTCACAGAACTTCATCTAAGCAACCCTTGCAGTTCTTCACGGTCTGCATCCTCTCTCTTGAACCGCTCTACAAATCTCACCCACGCCGCCTTAATCTTTTCCGCGATTTTCCCAGCCATCCAATTTCTGGCCCTCCATACCGCATGGGGTCGATTATCGATCCTGTCCGAGCGCACACGATGCTCGCTGTCGACAACGACGCTAAGAGCGAGTATGGTGGTGACGATAGAGGAGAGCGCTGTACAGGAGGATATCATGAACATGATGACCATCTGCAGACGCGCTGCTTGTTGTACACTGGATCCACCGAGAATTGCACCTGTCATCATGCCAGGAATAGCTATTATTCCAAGTACGCTGCAACCAGACTATCGAGTAAGTGTCAGATAATGAAGGGGGATAATGTACCTCATTTGGTTGATATTTGGTGTAAGTGCGAGTCTGAGAGCATCCGTAGCGATCGGTTTGCATGCCTCGAACCTCGAAGCACCAAATGCAAGATATGTCTCAACTTTGTCGCGATTCTCGCTGTAACGAAATCATAAGTTTAAGCTTATCTAGGGACACATCTTGTTGGAGGCGCGACTTACTGTAGCTCTTTGAGAACGTAGCTGACCGCTACTACGATGCCCGAGACAGTACTCCCGCAAAGCATGCCTACAACAGGGACTATAGAAATAATATATACACGGGATTGCTTTGTAGGCTGTATAGATGGCGACCTACTGTATTGTTCAGGTTTCCAGAAAGGTTCTACGGCCATAGCGAAGCGAATTCCAATGATAGAAACGGGAATCGTCGAACCAAGCATACCGGCGAGCACCGATAGGAACTGGGCGCAATACTGTCAGAGTAGCATACGGTACGAGAAATTACCTCTGGCAGACCATGTGATTGTATCGTCGTTTCGATTTGTTAACGACTGAAGTATAAATCAGTCTCCGTACTGCGGCTATAGAAACAAGACATTACTCACCAGTCTCTATCGTCCCCATCAAGTTCAGTAAGCCTTGCGTGAAAAGGGGGTCAACGAATGGTTGAATGGCATGGTAAATTGCAAGATGCTCACATGCTATCCCGGCCACTGCCCACGGGTTGTTCGTCTCAAACACCTTTTGCAGAATCAAGGCGACGAGCGAGAGTTGCACAACGCATCTCAGTCCAGAGGTCACAAGTGAAGTGCCTACACCAAGACCAAGTGCCCTGGAGACGACAGCATCCAGAATGATAAAGGAGAAAGCGAGCCCGACATTTTCCCATGAAAGATCCTTGGAAGGTTCACCTGGTCCGCCGTCCATGGTTTTTTACTGTAATGAAACTCGAAAGTTAGACACGAAGGATCAAATGCGAACTGTAGAACGGTAACGTCGACGGTCTACACGTACCGATGACTTGATGGGCGGACGTAAGGCTGAAGAGCGCAGTGATTCTTCATTTAACCGTGATGTCATATCCCGACGCTTCCCATATTGAAACATAATGATGGCGGTACTCCAAATATGGTGCGAGGCGTTCCGGGATTGGCCGGCTGCCTACGTAGCGGCCATGCTCAAGTTGCCATCTCTAAGATTTTAATCACGATTTTTGGTCTTGCATGATGGTGAGCACTGCCTTCACTCGCTATAGTTATTTGTATTCTCAGGTAGATATATCACAGAGTAGGACAACGACCCCGCCGAGCCCTGTCGTTAGCCTAGTAGACATCGCAGGCTGGTATCCAGAGATATTCAGAAAAGCGAATCGATGGCATGTCCAATTCTGCTGAAGAATCCACGTCTTGGTTGGTTCTGCAAGCGTTGAATCTCCTTGCGCATTTCCTCTCGCTGAGCTGTCGTAGCACGCTGGTTCTCTTGCATTTCCCTCGTCAGCCTCTTAATCTCAATCTGCCTCTGCGCTCGCGATTCCTTCTCAGCTTCCAGAGCTGTTTCGATCTCTTTCATCTTCGCATCGGCCCTCTTCTTTTCCTCGGCATACTCCCGCGACAACCTATCTCGGTCGTTCTCGATTTTCTCCATGTTCTTCATCAGGTCATTGCGCACTTCCTCGAGCTCTTTCTTCGTCTCCATATCTTTCGTGGCCAAAGCCTCCTCCATTTCCTTCTGCACCTCTGCCAGCTGCTCCATATGCTTCTTGGCAAGCGCAGCGAGCTCTCGGTCGAGCTCCTCGCCGGCGGCGGTCTGTGTGATGTCTTTGCCTTCGTCAACGAGCTCTCGCTGAATACGTAGGACTCGAGGTCGCTTGTTCACGAGATGCCACAGAATCGCTTGAGCGGATTCCAAAGTATTATCGTGTCGGATCATCTCTGCGCCCTTCTCAAGGACCTGCTTGAACAAGAGATCGTCAGATCTCAGTTCCTGCTCGCGAGCCGCACCACGCTCAGGAGAAACTTCGCCCCACATGTTTGTAACGATCGCCACGTTCCTCAGTGTTTCATCTCCACAGAGCTTCCTGAACATGCTGAAATTCCGCCTGGAGATCCCTCCAACGCGGAAGTCGGAAATACGATGCATGTAAATGATGCCACTCAGTTTATGACCGTTTTGGTACCTTTGAGGTGTGTAAGCTTCTTTCACAGATAGTTTATTTGGAATGGAATACTGACGTTGTGGACAGATAAATTGCAATCATCTTCAAGATGTCCGTGTCGGACACGGTGGTATCATCGAATCCAGGGGTGTCGATAAGAGTTACGGAGCGTCCATATAATTGGAAGGTGTTAGTCGTCTCGACCGCGGAAGTGCACGACTTGAGGCCAGCTCCTACAGCCATTTGGGAACCGCTTACGAGGTTGATGAACTATGGTGGATCATCAGGTAAGATACCAATCCACATTGATCAGGCTCGAACTAACCGTAGATTTCCCAGACCCAGTGGCTCCCATAATGCTACAGGGATTTTACATCAACGGGGGCGGTGTTGTGCTGAGATAAAGAAGACTGACGCAATTGCGCTCTCCTCTACGTCTTGGAAAGGGGCTGGTTGCCGACGACTCTTTTGACCATTCACCGGTGATGACTGTGACTGGTATCCGTGCGAGGGATAGGCCACGCCAGAATTGGAAAAATGTGCCATGTTTGTGTACAGGGACCGATTACAGGTTCTAACAGGGAGAGCGAGAGGATGAACTGTTATTCGAGCCAGGCTACATGTTCTGTGTTTATATGAGATACGCCAAGGGAGGCCTCAATGCTACCTCGTGGTGAGTGGTTCTAACCCTGTATTTGGAAGCGATGCCTCGTTTATCACTTCTTTGTATGCAGCAGTGCAAGATGTCTTCTATCAGATATTCACTGCGGTGTCACCGTTGTCATGAAATGTAGACCCTTGATGAATATCCAGACACGCACAAGCACCGTGGAGCTCGATCGCTTCAAATCTGGTATGGATGCTCAATGCGACTCCTAGTATGGGCGCTACTTGCATATACGGTTTGACGCATATATGCTACCTACCGAGCAAGGACCAAAATCGGCAGAAATTAAAGGCTGGGCTCCATAATGACTTGGTCTGCATCTCGTGGCCGTTTCTTCCTTGTGATGTTGTTAACGCTCGCCTTAGTTCAGCTTCACGAACCCCACATGGATGCAACCACGGAGGTTCCCTTATATTTATCATGGTTCCCGCGAATTTTCTGTGCCTTACTTTAGCACATACTATCATAGTAAGCAATACACCGATCCATGTATATGTAGCTCGGCTCAAATAACTTGAACCAACAGAGCAGGTCCTATCTTTGGGGTCTCGCTTCCTCCGGTCTTTGGTGGGACGGTCGAAAATGCATCTACGGATCGCTCCGCTCATAGCCTTCACTGGCAGTCACCCCGCCTTTCTACTGTCAAAAGTTTTAAATGTTCCTGCCAGTACTATTATGGCTAGCGTCAGTAAAAGCTCAAGAACTATTGGCACTTGGTCAAAAACTCGACGACAGGTCCAATGCTGGTAAATAACGCTCCCCTGATCCACAATGGGCTGAACTTCTTTCCATCTGGCTGCGAGCGCCTTTGCACGACGATACCCCTCCACTTCCTTCAACAGCCTTTCAATCTCTCCCTCTGTATCTTTCTTCTCTTGCTTGCCGCCGCCTCTCAATTCGTCATAATATCGGGGTTTAGCCAATGGCGGTGACTGCATTCTGCACCTGCACCCATCGGCAATTCATCAACTCATCTGCCAGTGGAGCGTCTGCCAGTGTGGCGATGGAGGTCTGGTGGCAATGGAGAAATGGACGTTAAAGCCACTTGGCCGCCTCCCCAGAATTGACGAAGCTGCCAGCCCGAATTTAAGATTGGAAGCGCTCTTAGCCTGGAACCTTCCGATCGCTCCCACTGCAGGTTTTTAGTCACTCGTCGAACGACTCTCGCCCTTATCATCAAGTTATCCAGAGTCACCATATCTACCTTCTGTCTAATACTGCTATCCCCTCTGTCGTCGACATGCTGAGCATTCAGCAACAATGTATCCCTTCTCCGAATACGCATCTCGCAGACTTCAAGTACTAGCCCCTTCAGAGCTGGGGAGGGGCCCACCCACCGTGGTGCTCACTCCATAGTACTAGATGTGAATACGGAAGATGTAAATCATCCGGGGAAAATATTGCTCTAGTTGTTCTAGCGGACGGTTTGGCGAACGACAGGTCAAACACAGATTGCTCAGCGTCTGATTCGTGACTCTGTACAGGGCGCAAGCGCCCCTTCTGTGCGTTTCCACCAGCGGTTATCCCGAGAGAATCGATTAACGGAACTTGCTATGGTCGAGGAAGGTTCTGATGCATCTGTTGGAGAATAGCTTTCAACGCGCCGACGCTCACGATAGAATGCATATAAATCCCTACATGTTGTGTCAGAACGCCAACTTCAACTGTCATGTCTGCACAACAGAAGAGCCTCTTGCTCTTGGAGAAACAAGGTTCCTTCGCCGTCCAGAACACAGACATTCCCAAGCCGGGTCATGGAGAGCTGCTCGTCGAGATCCATGCTACATCTCTTAATCCCGCCGATTGGAAGATTCAAGTCTATGGTCCTGCCTTTATTCAGGACTTCCCAGCAGTGCTCGGTACGGATGCCGCTGGTGTCGTGAAGGAGCTCGGCGAGGGCGTCACTAGATTTGCGATTGGCGACAAAGTGTATGTATATTTCAATCCCAATCTGAACCTACTCTCGCGCCTTACTCACAATGTCTATACAGCGTTCACCAGGGATACTTTACCAACCGCAGCGCCACATTCCAGCAATACACGATCGTACCTGCTGAAATTGTCGCAAAGGTTGGTATCAAATAACGCTTGCTGCTGTCAACACGTGGTGCTGATCGATGACATATATCGTGACTGTAGATACCACCGAATCTGACATTTGATCGAGCATCTACAATTCCTGTTACACTTGCTACAGCTTCATGTGGGCTGTACAACACGAAGCCCAGTGGTGGTGCTGGCTTGCTTGCACCCTGGGAGGAAGGCGGGTTCGGCAAGTATGTGGGTCAGCCAATCCTAGTTATTGGTGGTTCATCATCCGTCGGACAGCATGGTAAATCTCCCCGTTAACGGCCTTTTGAACAGAAAGATAGCTTATGAGCCTCTCCCTAGTGATCCAAGTTGCCAAACTGTCCGGTTTCTCACCTATCATCACCACCGCATCTGCTCACAACGAAACGTACCTCAAATCGCTCGGTGCTACACATGTCTTGGACCGGAACGCCATCCCTCTGTCCTTACTTTCGAGCGCTATCAAGGAAATCATACAAGAGCCGATCAAGCTCGTATATGATGCCATCTCCGATGCGGATACTCAGAATACCTCTTACGCCATTCTTGCATCTGGAGGAAAGATTGTCCTTGTACAGCCTGTCGCCATCGACGAGTCGAAGCGCACAGAAGACAAGGAAATTGTCGATGTGATTTGTAACGTCCATATGCCCGCTCAGAGAGCCGTCGGCGTGAGTTTGTATAAGAATCTGACTGCATTGCTCAAGGCTGGCGACATCAAGGTACGTGTCTTTATAGCGCGTTAGGATGCGGGAGACTGTAGTTAACCTGGGCATAAATAGCCAAACAACGTTGAGGTTGTGCCCAGCGGTCTCGCCGGCATTCCTGCCGCCCTTGAGAAACTTAGGGCGGGAGTCAGCGCCTCGAAGTTGGTTGCTCGCCCTCTGGAGACTTCGTGAACAATCAATCTGCAATCAAGAACACATCATCATCAAACTGTGTAGTACGTATACATGTAGCTTTACGACGTTTTTTTTTCCTTTCGTCCTGTGTGCTGGGAGGAGATTCAATGTGGAACATATATTTTTGACATGAGTTGGAGTCCGACACGACCAGGTACAATATCAATGGTCTAGTAATATATTTTCTGCTTCCTGCACACAGCCAGATTGTCAACAATTCTTGCCGTATCCTATCGCGGACACTACATTATGAATGTTTCTTACAAAGCACATAGCAATGGTCCGTGATGTGTATTTCAGTGATATATACGGCCAGCTGAGCGTTTGTCGCCACCGACGATTACCATAATTAGAATACCGTACCAACCGGCATCAGCCGACTTCTTCCCTCCTTTGCTGCCACGACAATTTGCTGCGAGGATATGCTGGCATTTACTTTTCATGATCATAGTCTGTTCTCTGAAAATCTGTCATAGCTTCAAAGGTGCTTACTGTGAACACAGGACCGATTCTAACATACCAAGGTGCCAATATTCTACATGATACAGAAAGAAACACGCAACAGGTCATGCAAATTCTGAATGACTTTGCGCAGCTCCTCCAAATCCTCGATGTGTTCCCTTCCAAGTTCCGTCAATTTATGGTCAAGCCCCTCACTGGCCGTAGTCTGCATAATACTTTGCCTTCGCCACCGAGCGCTCATTGGATTGCCAAAACGCAAGGGTGTATGAGGTGCCCAAAAATCGCTTGGGCAGATCCCAAGGAATTATCATGGCGCAATATATCAACTCCTTTTTTCAGGACAGGCTTGAAGAACAGATCGTCGGACCTCAGTTCTTTTTTTCGCGTGTCGCACCACGCTCTGCAGTGACTTCCCCCCACATATTGGTGATAATCACCACGTTTTTAGCGTCTCGTCGCCGCAGAGCTTCCTGAACATGCTGAAGTTTCTCCTGGAGATCCCCCCGACGCGGAAGTCTGAAATGCGATGCATGTAAATGATACCGCTCAATTTATGACCGCTTAGATACATTTGAGGAAGGTGAGTTCCTTTCAGTTAGCTTCGTATAGAATGGAATACTGACGTTGTTGGACAGATAGACTGCAATCATTTTCAAGATGTCCGTGTCAGATACAGCCGTATCATTGAATCCAGAGTCACAGAGCGTCTGTATAATTCAAAGCCGAAGTGCATGACCTCAGGCCGGCTCCTCCCGCGAGCTGCGGATCGCTTACAAGATTAATGAGTGAGATGGGTAGTCCCTGTGTCGTATTCTGCTGGAACTGACCGAAGACTTGCCAGAGCCTGAGGCTCCCACAACACCGCGAAAATCCGACTCATCTGTCAACGAAAATAGTGCTTTATAGTGGACAAAGCTTACGCGATCACTACTTCCGCAGGCTTTGGAAGAGGAAGAGATTGCGTTTGCTTTCGGCTCTTCGGATAAGACCCTCTGTAAACAGGATCCTTGTGCCAGCTCTTCTGGCCCTTCGGCGCTACTGAGAGCATCTGCGACTCCTGCCCATTGCCGGCGTGGGCAACAGCAGTACCTGGATATCTAGGGATAGTGGGGTGCGTCGAAGAGGGCGCGATTAGGAGCCTGGACCGTGGGGTCAATTGTTTATACGCATATTGAGGTGGCGGCGGACACTGTTGCCTCGTGCCAACGAGTGCTTCTGATCTTGTATTCGCGAGCGGTGCTCTATATTCCTTCCTTTCGACACAGACTCTTGTGTCAACTATCCTTGACAACGCCACCACCTTCTACATGGGTTTTTGATCGAAATCGAAACATGCTCAACCAACGAGAATGCTCGTCACTAAATTCGGTGCAGATACTTTCAAATATTCCCTTGTCACTACCTCGGGCGCATGGGCGCCTTTGCGTATACGGTTTAATGAATCCTTCACTAGCAGCCCTTATGCAAACGTGGCTGCTGCGCAGCTAAACGAAGCCAAAGGTCGGCGACTTACCAGGACAAGCAGATCCCGCATCCAGCACCTAGTGCTTCAAATGAGCTACGTGCTTCGGAATGACAGTTTTTGTAGGGAAGTACAGATAGTATACCACTTGAACTCTTAACATTGAATAAACTACCGCAAACGGGAGCGATATGGGCCAGAAATGAAAAAAAAAATGACTCAGATCCAGTTTCCAAACCCACCTAACAGCGCTGCTCCTGAGGCGAACATGAAGGCGGTATCCAGTATCTTCCCCAGTCCTAAAAAGAACCCCTCGCGCTGCTGGTTTTGCAAACTTTCAATCTGTGCCAACAAATCTTCCCGTTCAGCCGCAGAAATACGGGTTTCCCGCTCCAAGTCCTGTATGAGGCGTGATAGTTCTTGCTCTCGCTGCGCTCTAGACTCACGCTCCTCCTTGAGGGTGTTCATCACCTCCTGTACCCTGATATCCGTCCTCTTCTTCTCCTCGGCGTATTCCTCGGACAATCTGAGGCGATCATTCTCTACTTTGGCAATGCTATCCTCCAATGTCTTTCGGACATGCTCGAGCTCCTTTTTTGTCTGCGTGTCTTTCGCCTTCATCGCCTCTTTCAACTCCTTCTGAACTTCGGCAAGTTGTTCGCGATGTTTCTTCTCCAGCTCGACCAATTCACGGGCGAGCTCTTGTCCCGCAGCGGTTTCCGAAATGTCCTTGCCATCGTCGACTAGCTCTTGCTGAATTTGCAGTGCTCGAGGACGATTGTGTATGAGATAGAGTAAAACCGCTTCTGCAGATGAGACAATGTTGCTGTGACGGACCATCCTCGCGCCATTGCTGAGCACTGGTTTGAAGAGGAGATCATCTGTCGCTAACTCCAATTCGCGAGCCGCACCGCGTTCAAGTGTAACCTCTCCCCACATATTTGTAACGATAACGACGTTCTTCAACGTCTCGTCTCCGCACAACTTGCGGAACATGCTGAAGTTTCTTCGCGAGACTCCGCCGACCCTGAAGTCTGAAATCCGATGCATATAGATTATCCCGCTTAGTCTGTAACCGCTCTCGTAGCTATGAATGTGTGAGTGTGAATAGCTTGACGTAGGTGGGTATTATACTGACGTCGTTGACATGTATAGGGCTATCATCTTGAGAACATCCGTGTCCGAGATTGTAGTATCGTCGAATCCCGGTGTGTCGATCAATGTAACACGTCGGCCAAACAATTCAAAGCTCTTCGATCTCTCTACACCAGCGGTGCATGACTTTAGGCCGTAGCCTACCGCCAACTGCGACCCACTAATCATATTGATAAACTTCATTGTGGTCAGCGCAACATAGTATCTTTAACCAATATTTGCTTACCGATGATTTCCCCGACCCTGTAGCACCCATAACTCTATACGAGACAATTCAGTTTATTTAGGAAGCCAGGGGCAGAAATACCAACGCAATGACGACTTCATTTGTATGTCCCATACGAGCGGTGCTATTGTGTCCTCTTAACGACATTGTGCTCTGTGTTCACGGTACGGATGAGTCTTTGCTGGACTATCGCTGATGAGGGAAGGGATAAGAGCTTGTCGTCTTCCCGAGTCCTTGAGGAATGAGGGCACTCAATACAGTCTTCTGACGCTCATTTGGCTTCGGCCTCATGCTCAGGGTGTGGTTGCTGCAACCTCGTGTATCCGGAAAATCAAACCCTGCATATATCTCGTTAATCTTTGCGTCCTGTACCTCACTTTTGGGGGTTGTCTGCACTATCAAGTTGGACTACATAGAAAACTAGCGTATCTACGTTTCGAAGTTCGGCCAGTAACCCTACCATACTTGCTAGATTTTGTTGAGCACGTTGCAACACCGACTGACTGATACTAATTCGATCGGGTTGTGATATTCTTCGGTTCAAGCTTGCGCCTGTAGATATTTCTGTGGACAGTGTATATTTACATGTTATAAAGATGACCATACCTTTACTACACTGGGAGCCCGTTTGGCTAGTGCGGAGTGTTTCTTTAGGGTGCTGGCCTCATCCCGAACGATGTGACAGGCACATTTGGGTCCCTCTTTTGTGGATCGTCCATTGGGAAGAAGACATGATCCTTATCATGTTGCAAACGAACCTGCCTCGACGAAACGCAAGTTTGACAGAGATTAAAATCCCGACAATTCATGCATCTGTTACGGGCCCCCACTATTGGTCGGACCTGACATGCGTCGCATTGAAAACCGAGATGTGTTGGATTTTCAGCTTCGAGTTTTAGCTTCTCTGCCTGGTACGCGGTGAGGTCCTTGGGGGTATCGACGGGGAAAAAGGTATGTTTGGCGTCGTGTGAGGCGCGCAGCTTCGGAGAGCATAGGCATGTTGTACAGAGATCATAGTCCTTGCATTGAAGACATTTATGCCGAACTCCAAAAATGGGCTTCGTTTTACAACCGTCGCACCATACAGACTTATGGACGATATTTTGCATCCCTGCATCTTTCGGTTTTTCTGCTTCCTCGCGCAACCTCCCAAGCTCCTTCTCGGCCTCCACCCGGGCCGCCTTTTCCGCTTCTAGAGCCTCGATGACCTCCATGGTCTGCTTCAACGCCTCTGCCTTCTCTCGAATAAGCATCGCCGGATTATTGGCAAAGATCCCAGCGCGAGAGTCCAGGACATCTGACATCTGACGATTGAGCTCCACGCCTACTGCAGTTTGGGCAAGAGATCGGCTTTGGTCCACCAACTCTTTCTGGATGCGTAACACAACGGGTGATTTGCTCGCGAGGTGAAGCAATATCATATGTGCAGAGGGGACAGTATTGTTGTGACGGAACATCTTCCCGCCTTTCTCAAGGATGGACTTGAACAAATACTGATCCGTTTCTAACTCGGCTTCCCTTTCTGCACCAACTTCGGGAGGGACCTTGTCCCACATATTGGTCACGATAACGACATTGCCGAAGGCTTCTTCACCGCAAAGCCTTTGAAAGAGCTTGAAGATCCTCCGCGATGGTCCAGATAGGCGACAGTCGGATATGCGATGCATGTAAATAATTCCGTTCAGTTTCTGACCGCTCCGGTATCTGATCACCATGTCAGTAACTCCGCGAGCTGTACATAGGACTGCACGTACGTCGAGGCGAGATGATCACTAATCTTCTTCAACACATCTGCTTCTGAAAACGTAGCGTCATCGAACGCAGGTGTATCGACAAGATTGATCGAATGGTCAGATAACTGGAAGCTCTGGGCTGCTCGCACGGTAGATGTGCACGAATGTAGGCGACGTTCAACCGCCTGTGTAGATCCACTGACCAGGTTTACAAACTTGCATACTCTCTCAGTGACTCCTGCAGCATCATCTGCAAATATAGGCACTCACAGTGGATTTCCCTGATCCCGTTGGCCCCATAACACTACGTTATCACAGACCGCAGTTGTTAATATCCCTCCATGATGCATAGCAATGAACTCACAGGAAGAAATCATTCATGTTTGCCTTGAACGCGCTCATAGCTGCAGACTGCGATCGGTTTGGTGCGTCAAACTAGAGGAAAGCTCAGCAGCGACTAGTCGCACACTGGCGATTGCCTGGACGTTTATCGTCAAGTACACCTTACCTCCGGCCGCAGTTTCGTGATGCACCGAGTGAACTCTCCGGGTGTGATCCGGTGTGAAAGGTCGCCATGCTAAGTGGATTGCAGAGGAATGGCTTCAAGTTAAAGTCCGTGTTGACCAGACTGTCTCGTACGTAGGTATGTCGCTAAAATGAAGGGACCGTTGGGGTTCTCCATCTTGTGTGTATAATATTAGTCTGTAAGTCGAAATGTGTTTTCCGCGGCTGAGAATCATACGGTCATGGCAAATTATGGAATATTTGGAGGAATAAGATCCTTGGTGCTCGGCCAACGATAAATGCGGTGAAGCAATACAGATGAGTGCTCGTCGTTGAGGTCAGGTTACGTTGCGTGCGAATGAGTCGAAGTTACGCCGAGGAACGACCACGTCCTTCAGTCCGAAAATGCGGGTTTTCATTTCCCATCTCCTTTACTTTGGAAACACTTTCCCTTACTCCTGCAAATCAAATAAAAACATAACGGCAACTCACTAACATGGCGGAGGTGCGCCATTTGTTCGCACAGTCTCAACGAGCAACATCCTTGTTCATCAAGAATTAGCAGACTTTCGAAGGGATTCAGTATCCTTCTGCAGAATTTTATAGGCAGTTCTTGTCGGAACTGGCGAAAGAGAGGAAGCCAAGCCCAAGTACGTACCCTTTCATTTCCCTCAGACTCGAGTTTTTTCTGACATTCTGGATGCACATTGCATGTTCTGTCGGACAGTCCGTGGTCTCTACCCGCTTGAGTCACGTCCCGGTCTCATCTCTCTCCTTGCTGGAAAACCTAACGCTACTACCTTCCCTCTGACATCTATCGAGCTTACATCTCGGTCGCCCACCGATCCTGCGCATCAAGTGAAAACTGAAGTCAGCGGAAAGGCGTTAGCCGAGGGTCTTCAATATGGTCCGACAGCAGGTATACCGTCACTTATTGAATGGGTATACGGTCTGCAGGAGATAGCACATGGAAGGAAGAAGGGGGAAGGCTGGAGGGTTAGTATCGGATCGGGATCACAGGATGTTATATACAAAGTGAGTTAGATGGCATGAGGGTGTCTGCAGTTCTGACAGAGTACAGGCTGTAATGGCCCTGGTCAATCCTGGAGACGCGGTCTTGGTCGAATCCCCTGTATACGCGTCAGTTCATCGCTAAATCTACAATAAGCGCAAGGCTTGACGTATATACAGAGGTGTTATCCCAATGTTCACAGCGCTGCACTGCGAACTTGTTGGTATGTATTCACGCCAAGCGTCGATGCATACCTGACTCACATACGCTCAATTGCAGAGGTGGAGACAGACTCCAATGGAATTTGTTCTCAATCTCTCCGGTCAGTCTTGGAAAATTGGCCTTTGATAAAACCCAAGCCAAAGGTGCTTTATACGGTCCCTGTGCGTATCACTATTACATTTCCTTCGCCTGTTTTTAATCGATATATGTAGTATGGTTGCAATCCAACTGGCATGACGGCTGCCTTAGAAAGACGGAGGAAGGTTCTCCAGCTCGCCCATGAATACAACTTCTTGATCTTAGAAGGTACACCCCGTATTTTCTGCAATCGTTATGATGCCCCTTACGAACGGATCTCAACATAGATGACCCATACTACTATCTGTACTATGGTGATGCGCCTCGAGTTCCGTCTTACTTTGCGCTGGAACTGGAACAGCCCGAAGTTGGTCGAGTATTGAGATTTGACAGTCTCTCCAAGATCCTCTCGTCCGGAATCAGAATCGGCTTCCTTTGTGGGCCAGATCCTCTGATGCAAGTCATTGACATGCATGTACGTTTGAACCCCCTATAATTATATCCGCATGTCCACTGACTTTTCACACCCAGACTGCGGTCGCGAGTCTACAGACACCATCACTCACACAGACCATCACCTTCGCTTTATTGAATTCATGGGGATATGATGGTTTCAAGACGCATACAGAGACTGTTTCCCAATTTTATAGGGAGAAGCGCGACGTGTTCGAGGAAGCTATGAAATGTCATCTCGGGGGTCTTGCTGAATGGACGACTCCAGAAGCAGGCATGTTCTTCTGGTAAGTCTCGATGCCGACTTCCCCGACTTCCCCATTATAAACGACCCCCATCGTGTTCTGGTAGGTTTAAACTTCTACTAGATGGCGAAGGTTCGGAAGAGGGCGATTCGGCCTACATCATCCAGGAGAAGGCGGTAGAAAAGGGTGTTCTTGCTTTACCTGGCACAGTTTTCCTACCGAATGGGCGGAAGACAGCGTACGTGCGGGCATCTTTCAGTCTTCTTACCCCGGAAGAAGTGGATCTGGCAGTCAGAAGGTTGAGGGACGTCATCCTCGAGGCGCGAGCATAGTTGGTCATACAGTGCAAACACCGGCCATAGGAAAGAATAATGCAGGATGTTTATCTTTATTTCGAAACATTGGGCTACACGAATTTAATTCAAGGATTTTTCCACACTGTGACTCTCCTTGAATGCGAGTATCTCTCCTCTGATCACGAATCATAGTACAGGGAGCAGTTTATCTACAAAGGTACGTCTTGTCTCTCAGTATTGATACACGAAGACTGTCTGATGTTGAGATATTCTTTGAATGTCAACAATTCATCAATAGATACACCACCAAGCAAGAATTTAGCCCCCTATCTGAGCGTACATTCGTCTAATGTAGATGCATATCACTACGAAAACCGCCTACCATACAAATTCAAGAAGGGTATCATGCAACCACTTTATCGTCTTCAAGGATCCTGATTACTGGAAACGGTAGGGAAATCAGTTCCATGTTCTCGTTAATAAATTCTTGCAGCCTTTGCACCGCGACGCTAAGCGAACTCAATAGCTTCTAGACTTCTAGACTTATGATGCCTCTTGGCTCGACGGGTTCCTTGATGTTGATTTCAACCCGCAATGTGCCTGGCGGAGAACAGAACAGAAAGCTTGTCGATTGCGCGCTGGCGTCCGACTCGGTAGTATATAAACTACTCAGATGAGTCGGTCTCTTTCTGGGATTCTGGTGGCTTTAGTTCACCATGCAGTTCAGAGCAGGATACAGCGTGTTGCTAGGCGTTCTAACCCTCACTCTTCGTGCGACTGCGCGACCTCAGGCTTCTACGGAGGTGAATATCGTTCGATATTAAAATTTGATTGGCCTGATTACATGACTTAACAGGCCAGGGCCCTTGTACCCAATGCAGCCGCCATAGACGGATATGTCTTGGTCTGCACCGATACTAACTACTCTGGAATATGTGCCTCCGTCGGATTTACATCTGGGGCCTGCCTCAATTTCGACGTATTTTCTGGATTGAATCAGTTCAACATCAGCAAAACGTCTGCCAGCGTCTAACGACCTAAAACAGGCGAAAAGATTGAGAAAGCCGTAAAGTACATCTTAGTAGGTTTGTACTTTCAAAGGACGTGTATTTCTTTGCAAGATCTTGTAAGTTTCATTTAAGAATGTTCAATCTTTCAAAGATCTAGGTTTCTTTGGAAGAAAGCTTAATTATTTGGGTTACTTTCCGGGTTTTTATAGTACAGTAGCCTCATAAAATTCATTCAAATTGTTGGGAAATCATCAATATATTGATAACAGTACAGGAATCTATGCAAAATCTACAACGGTCCGCGGACTGCACGAAACCCGACTTGAATATTGAATGATCACAGTCAATCAATCGAAGCGCAAGGTATGCCGATCTTGATCGAAAGGAAGTTAATTTCGTAGTCAATGATGCAGGCACTGTAGCGCACCTTCTAGATATCCTCCTCGACCTTCATGTCTTCCATACCGACCTCCCCGCCCTCATTGGCACTTCCCCCATTCTCGGCTCCATCCCCCTCTTCAAGCTGGTTAGCGGCAAGCCATTCTTCATCAACAATGTCGTCCACGGCATAGTCGTTGACCGGTTGCTCAGGTAAGTCCTTGAGAATCTTGAATTGATCTGGGCCAGCCTTATCCATAGTTGCCTTGGCACATCGGACAATGATACTCCAGGTCGCGTCGGATAGAGTTTGAGTAGCCGCCAAGTACTTCAAGGAAACATCGCCCCAATTGCGATCACTGAACCAGCTGTGAACTCGATTCACGTAGCCTCCTGCACTTGCTGTGAATGCGCGCTCGACCTACTCAATGAATTAATACTAATGAATTTAATTAGATTACAGATTGAAAAACTCACTGCGGTCGCGGCAAGCGCTAAAGCGCCGTAAGGTTTAATGGAGTTGGACACGGGCCGCTTTTCAATAACCTCAATAGCCTTCAGATGAGCAGCGAAGACTTTGAGGACGATCGGTCCTTGGAAGGCCCCGACACCCTCACGCTGTAGAAATCCGATGAGTACATTACTTCTGTTAAGAAAACTACTAACCTTTCCATTTTCTTCATTAGTTCTGATGCGGACGTAGAGGAACGGCAATTTACCGCCCATCTTCAGCAGCTCATCGACATGAGCTGCGCGTTCATCGTCAGTCTTGAAAACATCCTTACGCTCCTGGAAGTATCCTTCGACGCAGTCATATGCGAGGGCCCCCAATGTGTTGCGCCATTGGTAGGTCTTTTGCATTGTCTGGAATAGGTAAGCACATTTCCATCAGATTGTTCCATTGTCGTGTTAACCACTCACGATATCATACACAGCCGTGTGACGTGCGATCTTCTGCGGGTATGCCGGTAAGAACACGACATCCCATGACCTCTGCATGGCCATCAGGATGTTCAAGGAATTGGTATTGAATGTCACACGCTGATTTCCGACCCACTCGATGAAGCGATGGATGAATTCCTCGCTGAACTTGCTGTGGTCCTTAGGAGCGATGGGTAAGTCGAATTTGTTCCATTTCTCTTTGGGCGCAGGATTGCGACCCCATGGAGGTCCATAGACTCGGCCGTGGTCTGACATCCCAACCTCAACAGATACAGCCTCGCGCTCAAACGGCTTGGTGAGGCGATCCTAGAATAGGTAAGTTGTTATCAGAAGCCTGTCTATCAAGGTTTGACTGACACTTGCCTTGCGGATGTCACGCAGACAATGAGGTGACATTAGCTCGCCTGCAATAGGTCAGCATAAATGCTGCAACTCACCTCCGCACCATCTCCGAATGCATCGTTCCCAAATGGAATGCTGTCTCCGTCATCCGATGAGCTGGAAAAAGCATCCACATCTATCACTTCGACTTCAGTCTTTCCCCCCTCCTCCATCTCCCCAGCGGCTTCACTGACTTCCTCGTCCTCGTCCTCGCCTTGCAGCATTTCGATATCATCGTCGTCCTCCTCAATGGGGTCGCTTTCCGGCGCGGCTGTCTTCTTAACCTGGATGGTGCCAGCCTTGGCGTTGACTGCCCCTTTGCGGCTGTTACCAGTGTACCCGTCGCGGAACCCGGAGGCTTGAGCACTAGCCTTCACTTTCTTATTTCCGACGCTGCTCAGAGGTATGTCAATCAAGTTTGAATCTCAAGGACAAAGACTTACTTAGTAGGTTGGCGTTCATAGGTCTTGCGCTTCGCCGGGCTACTACTGGACTCATCAGAGGTCGTCAACGGCCTTCCCAGAACTCTGCTCAACTTGGCTTAATGCAGAATAACTTGATTACTCACATCAACAGCTCAGCCTTCTTGCCACTGCGGCCCTTTGGAGTCGGCGTCTCCAACACAGTTCTGATGATTTCGACATTGCGTCGAGTAAGTTGATTGCTTGTCTTCGCCACTTTATTGACTGACCCATTCTTGGCCTCCTGTAGATCAGCCTCCTTACTCTTCAAGTTACTCCCCTTTATATTGGCGGCTATCCCGGCATTGGTACCTTTACCCCGGGAGCTTCCGGCACCCTTGATGACAAGGCTACTAGGCGTCGGAGGCATGGCGATGGCAGCCAGCTTGGCCTTAGCTGCACTGGCAGCCTGGGTTTCAAGATACTCAAGTCGTTCAAGTACAGCCTTTCTGGTGTGTTCATCGTTCATCTTCATAGCTTGCGCTGACAGTTCGGCTTCTCTAGCTGCTTGAATCTCTGCTTTGGTGCGACGTTTCCTCTGCCCTGCAATCACAGGGTTTCCTGGGTGAGTATCGCTGTTCGCAGTGCGAGTGGTGACAGGCATTGTTGCAGAGGAGTTGTCGTTGTGGTAGGTGAACGTGGGTGAACACGAGTTTGACTGACAGGAATAGGGACTCAGAGACTGAGCGACAACACGGAAGAAACAGGAAGGCCCCCAGAGGCGTACGTATGCAACAATCTGGTAGCTTACGTTTCGGCTCGCCCAGGTACTCCCGCTATGCTGCCGCCTTACCCCATCAACCGCAGCCCGAGGTTTGTCAAGAGCGGTGTAGAGTGCGCCATATGGCCTGCATTTCCCGATACTCACCCATCCCCCTTGCCATGCCTGCAAGCTCCCCAAGGGCTCGACGCAATGGCAGGGAAAACAGGGCATTCAACCCTGTCCGTCATCTCTGCCAGACCTGCCACAGGGTTTTACGAAATCTCTCTGGACTTACCAAGCATATCCACACTTTCCATGCTCGTCCTCATGGCCACACCCTTCCTACCCACGGAGCTGCAACTGATAACGAAGCCAATGTCACCGTTCGGCCCCTGGACGATGGTCCTCAGCACCAGGGACTCAAGGATGGTCGACTATACCATCTTGTACATCCAACAATGAACGGTGTGTGTCATTTCTTCTTCTAAGTACAGTGTTGTTTAATTTGTATCCAATTTCCTCTGACAGGGCGCCCTTGCGATTCGCAGGGAAGATTTCTTGAAGATCCCACATCACAGCCATCCTGCCGTACTGAGTCCGCCACGAGTGATTGGTCACCTTTTGCATCCCGACTTCAATTCGAAACGGCCGACTTCCTCTTCCAGCGAGCACGAATGTCGCAAGGCAACATCGATCACCTTCTAGAGCTATGGGCCGCATCCTTGATTCCTTATGGCGCCTTACCACCTTTCGCTAGCGTCTCGCACATGCTCGAAACCATCGACTCTATACCCTTCGGTGATGCCCCATGGACCTCTTTTAAAGTGCGCTATACTGGCGACCTCCCATCTAATCCACCACCTTGGATGACGGCGGAATACGAAGTCTCCCATCGGGATCCTCTTGTGTGTGTACGAAACATGCTTGCTAACCCTGATTAGTGATCTGCAAGGGTACAGAGACCCTCCAAGGGTCAAGGGTAAGGGTCTGGAGGGTAAGGGTAAGGGTCAGAATGTCAGACCCTTGGACCCTTACATAACCCTTCCATATATGGTAACTTTGCACTCAATCCTTTTGCTTTTTATCTATAAAATCTATCTTTACAGATGTTTACTTCTTTCACAAGTATATAGTCAATTATTAGCACAGTCAAATCTAAGCATTACTATGCCTTGATGTTGGCACTGGCTAGAACTTATACAGATCTCTGGTATCTTTACAGCAGCAATCCAGCCAAAGCTTAATACAAAGGAGACTATAAATGTAATAGTACTAGTATAGCAATAAATAATAATTTATAGTATATATAGTGTACAACTTCAGCTTAAGTGCTTGCTCTTATATGGTGACATACCCTTAGCATACCCTTGGGACCCTTAGACCCTCCAAAACCCCTCAGACCCTTGGAGGGTTTGGACCCT
>MLYV02000757.1:0-18213 GCA_001913855.2 Hermanssonia centrifuga | reverse complement strand
CCCCCCCCCCCCCCGAACGGAAGAAGAATGTCGCCCCGAGGATGGCTACTTCCGAACTTCCAGCACTCTCATCTTGCTTCAACATTACTCGGCATGTTTTGGGATTTTCTGGAGTGCAATTGAGCGCATGATCAGCCCAGAACGGCGTAGCATGTCTACCACCAGAGCCACGTGCCAAAATAAATACTGAAAAAAAGCCTGAGAGAAAGAAGGTGGCGTCAATACTGAACTTAATCTTGTCGGGCGCGTCGCGACCCACAATTAATGCAGACAGAAACGTGTGTGACAGGACGCGCGTCGGGCCCCACCTCGTAAAGCAATCTCTAGTGCATACCGAGCTGGTTCGCCTTTCTCCAGGTTCGGGTATATACGCCTGACGAACCTGTGATTTAGATACTTGGCAAACCGTATGTACCGAACCTACTAGTGCGGGGTGGGGTGGGATAATTCCCATCAATATCAATGGAGCGCAGGTGGGAGAACCCGCTTCCTGTCGAGCATATAGTACGGGCCCATGACTGGTATCGTTGCGCTCGGATGGAAACTAATCGCACATAATCATGGGCCCGATGTGAGCATCGCTTGACCAAGGAGTGGAAGTAACACCAGCTGTTGCTCTGCGCCGCGTCTGCCTCGTCGTGTGATGTTGCAGAGGGACATAAGCGGGCCACATGATGATGAGAACCATCATTGCGGTGGTGGAGTAAACTGTGAGAGGTGGCAACGATACGATACACTCGGCAGCTAGAGACCTATGCAACATAGTGCAACATCTTCGCAAGAATGTGAGCTTGAACATCAAAGGTGCACCATGTCCCATGTCTAATGACGGCCGGCTGGCCGCTGTACGTAGAAATCCACTGGGTATAACCGATAAGCATCTCCGTCCTAGAGGCTCAATTCCACGTGATATTCAAGTTGAAAATTCGCGCTTTGCGCCTGAACCGAGATAGGAGGAGTCGCAGGTCTATTTTTCGAGGTCCCCTGGCGCCCGCGATTAGGAGCAAGCGAGCAGCGAAAAAGCCCGTGACCAGAGATCAGGAAGATGTCCACAAATGTGGGGAGGGTACCGATAGCGAGGCGATCTCAGGGCAAATGACGACGTCGTCCCAAAGTCTAAAAAGAAATCCACAAGTCTTCTAGCAGCGGTGCCTTTACCGTCCAAAGCGCGTGCTCCGGAGCTTGGAGTATACACTCTGCGGGATTCTCCAGTAATAGAAGTAGCGGTGGCAGAGCAAATGGATGCCGATGCCAGTGGAGTAGTGACTGCGAACGAAACTCTCTCCTCCTAGGAATCGGACCGAGCCGAAAAAAAAACTGAACGGAACGTCTTCCCGGAGTGAGAGAGGGCGAGTGAGGGAAACGGATTCCTGCACGAGTGGAAACAGAGCTTTGAGCGTTTCTGGATGTTGTCATCATAGCGAAGGAATGCGGGGCGCACACACCTATTCAGCCGCTCAACAAATTCGACAGAGTTATCAGAAAGCCGGACTTTTCAGTGCGTTGAAGCGGTGATTTTCTTTCCATGGCACTGAAGCCAGAAGGGTGTATGAGGTGTGCAGGGCGGAAGCTTGAATAGCAGTGGAGTAATGGCTGCGCTGTGACAGAACACTCGCCGCCTAAATAAACGGCACTGTGAGCCGAGCTGCGTGAAGATACGGGGTTTGTGGAGTGAGAGGAACTGGTACTGGGATGTACTAAAACAATATCAGTCGTTACCTATATGATATTGGAATGGAAAAGGAGATTCCACTTACCCAAGTGAAGAGTATAATCACGCGCTGCATACTGACAATGATCCAATATATATAACCCCATATGAGACCATAGAGTGCCTTCACCACCTTCTCCGCCGGAGGTAAAAGTGCGCTCAGTGCGCCTAAGAGTCAACCGAACCGGACCGGACCGAACTGAGTTATGAAACCGAACCTATGAGATTAGACGGTCAACTTCCCACATGAAGTGATACCAGCGTTCAGATCCTCAGTTAAAAGATGTTGTCCCGTCTCTCAATTTCTTAGCGTATCCAGAGGACAGCATAGGATGATTGGCAGCAACCTAGTATCCATCCTGTAATGTGAGATGAAAACGATGATTCCAGGGCAATGGAAGAGACACTTACGGAGTGTGTGTAAGAGGCCTAGGAGAAACCCGTGTGATTCGAGGAATATCAGGCTACTCTGAATCGTCTGAAGGATTTGGGGGGAGCGTCCAAAGGAGAGTAGGGTCCAAGCGTTTATTGCAAGCCCAACTTGCAAGCAGAACTCATGGCCAATGCACCGTGTGCACACGAGTTATACCAAGCTTTCGGGAGGCGAGGACCAGCCGAACGGGAGAATTGTATGCTGACCAGCGTGTCGGGCAACGATTCTACTACATCCCAAATCAGTTCCCGAAGCTAAAAGAGGTGACGATGTCAACACACGCGTACTGGTAAAGCAAGCGACGATCTCCGTCGACGCCGAAAGCTATACAGAGCCACCTATGTCACGCATATCGATGTGAGAATAATCCACAACCTCCTGTCGCCCTCTTCGTCTAGAGGTCGACTTAATCAAAGCGATGCACTCAAGCATTGATGGAATGTCACGGCGATAGGGGACCTTAAGTCGCTGATCATGGCTGAGTAATACCGGGGACATAGCACGTAGCCCAAGGGATTGTGGCGAACCGCAGCAGCAGGCGCCTTTGTGACTGTCATAAACAGAGTGAGCATTCCGGATCTTCGAAAACATACCATCAGAAAGTGTGGAAAGTTTCGGTGTCTTGAACGAGGGTGTCGAGGCGACGATGCACGCACGGGTGAGTCTTGAAAGGCACACAAGAAGAGGTCGCAGTCAGTAACGAGCGTTTGACGTTGGTTGTGGAATAGGCAGCTTTCTGATTGATCTTCCTCTTCTCCGTTTTCGCCGTGCCTTGCGCTGAGTTTACTCGCTTTGACTTTTTCCGCGTGCACACTAACATGCCCACGATCTTGAGAAACGGGGTTTCGTGGGAAGTCAACTCGAGCATCTTTGAGATTATGAGCAGTTGGCGGTGTGACGAAGTGTACAAACGCAAACTTGGTCAGGTACGAGAAGCGTTCGATAACATGCGTACGCCTGAGAGTGCTGCCTGCGGTAGCTCCTGTGTACAGTACAAGATTTCCCAGGTATGGTAAGAGACTTCTTGCCTACGGTAAAGTCAGAAGACTGGAGGCCGTAATAAGGCGTGTCAGGACGGCTACTTCACTCGGAAGGTTGCTTATCAGATTTAATCAGAGCTAGTTCCGTTGCCTATACATAGATTGCTCCGTAAGTAGAGAGTTGAAGACCACATAGTATCCATAAGTTCTGAATGCTTACTTGGCATCGGTACCTATATCGCGGCATCTGTAACTGTATATAAAATTTTCGGCCAGCCAGGTAGGCTGAGCCCCTTCGAGTTTCTGACGAGTGGTTTCGAGATTCCGGTACTTTTGCCAGGAAGGATCGTAAGTTCACCAGCTGTCACCCGTAAATCGACGGAAAACACGTTCACGTCACCCGGAGCCTTTCGCACGATGCGCCTGACGCCACACGTTTGACTTGTGGCAATCGACAGGGCGGACACCGAGAAAATCGGAAACGCGCTTCAAGAATGGGCCAGCTAAATGCGCTCATCCTCGACGGAACACAACACCATGGGTATAGTACAGGTTGGCAAGACGACTGTATCAACAAATTTGATGGCTCAACATCTCGGCTGGTTGACGTCGAGCGGATGGTGGTGTTGGTGGTGGAGAGAACGGGAGTGTAGAGCGGTTGTAGCCTTGTTTGGAGTCGGCAAAAAAGGGAGAAGCAAAGAGGAAAAAGCGGATAAACCAGAGGGGGGAAGGTGTTACGAAAGACCCTGAGAGAAGGGAGCGTGAGAAGAATACAAGCCCGTAAGCTTTCGCTATCTCGATTGGAGATAAGGCTGGTGTGGAAGAAGATGTGACGGGGTGAGACAGGACCCCCGAAAGTTCCCATATAGGCCGGCACAAAGTCCGTACACATATCGAACTTTTACCGGCCGTAGGCCGACTCCTGATCCGTACATAAAGGCCCTGAAGGCCGTTTTTGGCTGTTCAGTTGTCCGTACAGTAAATGTCATCTGAACTTGTTGCTTTTCCGGCATCCGTACATGTCGCTCAGGTGGCTAAGTGGTATGTTGAGGCAAGTGACTTTTGTGCCCGAGGTTATGGGTTCGGTTTCGAGGTAGCCCTTTTTTTCTCGTCGATTTCAGTAAGCTTGCAAATTACTATACTGGGAATCCCGCCGCAGGTCGCCCTTCTCTCGCCGTCCTGGTCTGATACCTCC
The DNA here is from genome assembly GCA_001913855.2 of Hermanssonia centrifuga. Classification (NCBI taxonomy): domain Eukaryota; kingdom Fungi; phylum Basidiomycota; class Agaricomycetes; order Polyporales; family Meruliaceae; genus Hermanssonia; species Hermanssonia centrifuga. The sequence goes on along the minus strand of MLYV02000757.1, from coordinate 13,894 downwards.
TAGTAACTTGGACCCGCCTTTCTGAAGCTTCCTGATGCACACTTCTGATCCTCTGGAGAACACTATTGACCTGGATGAAGACCGTGTCTTCATTGAAAACACCTCGTTCAAGTGCACATTAGTTCACGATGCATCTAAACATGTTCTCAGAGCGCAAGGACATTTTTTGAATATTTTTGGATTTTTTGAGATTTTTGGGTAGCCTATTCTGACAATCCGTACAGAAAGGGGCTCGAACGCTCGACCCTGTTCCGCATCCGTACATATCGACCGGTTGGCGTCCGTACACGAAAACGAAAATTTTGGCCATTTCAGAACGGCCTCTTTGGGCGCTTTCGGGGGTCCTGGTGAGACAGCTGGAGACGCACTGGGCTAGCCTTAAAAGGGATAGATTGAACCAGGGGAGCGGTATGATAATTGGCGGTGATGAGACTCTCGATCGTTGACAGAGGATGGTGATGAAAAAGGGGCTAGACATCTCATATGAACCGAACCACGGATGCTACAGAAATGAACCGGCTACACGGAGAAGCTTCCAGTGCCTTGAGGTAGTCATGAGGTCTCTCCGTGAGAAGCAGGAAGCAGTGCACTGGGAGATCATCAAACTTCCTACGCTTGTCAGACGAGCTGTTACCATATAGGTGAAAGAGAGCAGTGGATGTACTCTGAAGACAAGGTGCAACGCAGGGGTCGAACTTGACGTTGAGGTGGGAATAAATGGAGGCTCTGCTGCGGAAAGGGGTTCGGTTCGCAGTGAAGGGCGGGAAAAGAGAAACAAGGTTTGAGATCTGAGATCTGTTGACATGTCTTACTACCCTCGATTTGCCAACAGAAGACACTTCGGAGGCTCGGACGGCGTTCAGCTTCCTTTCTGGGCCGACCACTCATTAGTCTGGGTCAAAGCCAGCCTTCGTTTTCGTTCCGTTTTCGTCTCGTCCTTCTTCTTTAGTTACGCTGGACTCTGGCTTACACCTCAACCACATCTTCCACCTTCCACGACAACGACGACGAGCACTCTACAAACGACGGCGACGACACACGATACCCACCGCAGACTTTCGCGACGACCACCCGCACTTTACTCTTGTCTACATCCTGCTCTTCGCAACGTATATTCCACTCGACTTTCCAACGGAACCGACGTTGAATACGTCCGTCCCTCGTCCTTCTTCATCTTGCTACATCCTCATCCCTTGTCTCCCATAGTCGTTAGACGACGGCGACCTCAATTACCACAACTACTCTGATATCGCAAGCCGATACTCGCCACACACATTATGACCATCAGCTCTGAATCTCCCGTTCCCTGCCACGACAATATCAAACCGGAGAATGGTCTCACCTATACACAAGAGTTCTTGGACTCTCTACCCATACTCGACCTCTCGACCCTTTCTTGCAGCTCGCCTTCTCACACCCCTGCCCTACCACTCAAGTCTTCCTCAACCGAGAATGGACAACCGGCGACGCTTCCGTACACGATCCGCGCGCTGACAGCAGCGCAATTTGCCTCTCTCCACACCAAGTTTATGACAACTCACGCACCGGACAGCGCCATTTTCCCCTTCTTGCACGGTCTCGAGGGTGAGAATGATCAACAGAACGCCTTCTTCGCCACTGCTGCGAGGATACAGGCACAAGCTCAGCAGGACCAAGAGGCTTCCGCGTGCTATCCTAGAGGAGAGGCGAAGGATCTAGGAGGCGCGAAGCTGGCCGTGCCGAAGTTCAGGGGACTTGTGTGGGTCGCCTCAGATGAGGATGAAGTGGAGGAATATGAACGGGCTTTGAGGAGCCGTCACGCCTCGCATCCCCACACCCACTCGTCGCACCCTCACCCTCACGAACATATCACATCGGATGTCGGGTCTGATATGTCTTGCAACTCCTCTTCAGATTTCGAAGACGACGATGACGACTACTCTACCTCGGCCTCTTCTATGGATGAGCATGACCACGACGATCTGGGCATCGACGCGGACGGGTTCGTAGGTATGCCCATGGACGTTGACAGTGACCTGGACTTGGAACTCAATCAGCATGCGAGAGGATTGGAGGATGATTATTTGAGAGGCCCGGTTATCAGTGGCATAGGTATGGGCATGGATGTGGATTTAGCGGAACACGACGAAGGCCAGCATATGCATCCGGTCGTACATCATCGCCCGGCGCTGGCAGCTATCGATACTTCAGGCAAAGGTGAGCTTTGCGATTCATTCTGTGTCTTTCTTTTCCGCCCTTCGCTTTGTTTGTTTCGCTTGCTGGTTTATTCTGGGTATTATGCACTCTTTCTGGAGGAATTTCCTTAGGAGGCGGTGAGCAAGCGCTCCGCTTATCTGCACGCCCGCTCGCATCTCCCTTGCCCCTGAATCATTACCGCCACCCAATCTATTGCAATCATAGGTTGCAACGCACTCTGCGCAATCAGGAGGCTGTCCAGTCGTCCATCCTTCCATTGCTCCATCTCCCACCAACATTCTATCCCGTATTCGTGTTCCAATTCAATCTATACAACCGAATGCAGCCTATGTGAATTTCACATCGCATACATCCTATGCAAACGACCGAGGCACTCTTCCTCCGCCTGCGTTCAGACATGCAGCATTCCCCACTCCACTTCCCCGCAGCCCCCGCATAACGGTACATCCCTTCACCATACATATATCTAGGCGACCGTCCACAACCGCTTGTCTCATTTTGGCTCAACGCTGAGCCTTACTGCGCTATTGGCGCGTGTTCGGATGCTCGTGTTGCGTGCGAAATTTCCCGCGTGTCTTTTGTGGGAATCTGGGATACGACATATGGGAGATCGTCCCTTGGGTGTTGGGGAAGATGCTTGTTCGGGAGATCATCGGTTGCTGGGTGACTGGAACTTCACCGGCCTTGAGTTTGGATGTGTGAGATGAGGGATAGGAGTTGTATGACGGGAGAAGGAAGGGTGCGATGATGCAATGGAATACACTCGGCTAGATTGGATGGTTGACCTGATCGTCCATGCTGCTCTTGCTGCTATGGAGATCCATCTAGACTCAGGGCACTTCCTCCGACGTTGTGGTGTCACTTTCTTTCGCCCTTTCGTTGTGGGATTGATGGAGGTCTGGATCGTACGTCAGTAGCTCTGCCTAGGTATGCAATCCTTGAGCTTTACGATGTCTTCGCAAAGATATCTGTTTAGCTTAAAATTGCGTGCCCACGAGCAAATCTCTTCTCATTGCATCCTTATATCATGGCTCGTGCGACACCTTTTTCTCATTTCTGTTCTTGCGATTAATGTGATTAACTATATCATGCTGACCTGTTATTTTATCAACAGAATCACATTCGCATTCTCACCGCCTTTCAAACGCCTCATCCACATCTTCCTTCTCCGCACATTCCTCACCATCCTCACCAACATCTGACTCGCCGTCGCCCATCTTTGATTCATCATCGTCCACCGCAACGTCCTCAACACCTCTCACACCTCCAACTTCTCTCCCAGCGGAGAAAACTCGTTTACAGGAAGAGACTGCGCAGCTTCCTCCAGCATCTCCTTCCCCATCTCCATCTCCCCCGCCGCCGCAACGTGTGACATTGACGTCCACCTTCAGTCCACGGGAGCTATTGTGCATTGACCGGCAAACCAGAGAGACTAGGTTCATTGACCCGAAAGTTCCAGATGGCATTAGTCTGCGGAACTTTGGTATTCAGGTGGTGAGTGATTCCCCTTTTGCTTTAGCTTTTGGAATGTGTCGTGAGTCCGGCAAAGCGGTCCCGTGCTTCTTATCGGCAGTGAGGCGGTGTTATGGTCATGCGGCTCTCTCCGTGTTCGGGAGATGCGAGCACTTACAGGAACACGCCTTTGAATGGGCAGTGCATCGCAGAATGGGCGCGACTGCGAGGGTTCTTTGTTTTGCGGAAGTTCGCAATCTAGTTTGCCCAGATGTGCATCTATGAACATGTCATGTTCCGCCTGCTTTCCATTCCCACATCATTGCCTTACCAAGGGTACTGATCTCTCCATCTTTTAGCCAATATTTGCAACTCTGTCGGATATCGTTGTCTACTCTCCCCGGGGCAACACCAAGGCGGCCCTCGCCGTCGCTTCGCACTTCGCGCATGCAGTCGACGCTAAGCGCGCACAACGTGCGGCACGTGGTCAGACGGACCTGTTGCACTACAACGTGTTCGTCTTGGAGGCACGTCCCGAAGAGATGGTACGCGAGATGCCGAACGTTGTCGCCCGTATGGCAGATGAGGTTGTCGGGTCTGGCGCTCACACAACCGGTACCGACGCTGCGACGCACTCGGACACACATCCGGCTGATACGCATGCCCCTACTCAACCGAAGTCCCGGTGTGAACTCCGTCGAGCGAACACAATCAGTTTCGCGCAAAGGGAAAAGGACGAAATGAGGGATTTGACGCAGGCAACGGAAATCTTGACCTTCCCTGTAGAGGACGATCAAACTGAAGAAGAGTTCAGCGCGACTACGACGGCCGCTAAGTGGGATCCCAAGAGAGGACAAGTCTTCCTCGGGAATGCAAGCGATGTACCTCTGCCTCCTCCTTCGAGCTCTGTGGGTGGGCGGAGAGGATACAGGCGTGCTTCTGTGGATATCGTAGACGGTCGTCCTCAGGCGGATTCCACTAGTAACGATGAGTGGGATTGGAGCATGAACGACCCTGCGCTAGGCTTGGGTTACGATATATGCATCGAGTGCGACGATATGGCGCCGTTCCCAAGCCAAGCACATATGCGTGCTGCCGAGGAACACATCTCCAAGCTCGACAAGCGGTGGGCGGAGAAGTGTGCGAGGGAGATGGATGCGAGTGGAGTTGCAGATCCTGCGACGGAGATCCCGGTTCGCCCGCCACCACCTGCGAACGCTGTGATCCACTTGCCGTTCCCTAGCTCAGTTGCCTATGCAAGCAACAGCGTCCTACCATTCGTGACTTGGTTAGAGACCTTGTTGAAACCAACGGACGCCTCGGTGACGGTCGGCTCTGTACGCGAACGGAACGAAATGGAGAACAGGAAGAATGTAGGTTCGAATGGGCGGTCACAGGCTAGGAGGAGTACGAATGCTGCAACTATTGGGCATTCCGCTCATGGTTTCGGTGGCCCGAGTAGCTTGCCACCGCCAAGTTCCTTCCCAACATCCTTCCTCCCTCAGAACGGCTCGTCTGACCTCCCTAGCTCGAGTTCGATTCCCATCACTTCTTCTGCCAATTTATATACTCGCATGCGCTCAACCTCGGCTACCCATCTAACCTCTCCTCCAGCTTCATCGACGCCATCAAATCTGCGCACCCGGCCATTGAAGATCCTCATCTACTCTTCTGACGGCTACACCGAGTCTTCCTCGTTAGCACTTTGCATCATCATGGCCCTCCGTAAACTCAGCCTTCCGGAGGCTTACCTTGAACTCCAGAACGAGAAGCGAAGGAGTTTCTTTGTGTACCCGAACGAGCTTACCCCAATGAAGCGCATCGAGGCTAGATTAGAGCGTGATAGGTCTAGCGTTCCAGGGACGACCAAACATGGACGACCAGCTGCGACGAGTGTTTCCTTTGCGCAAGGGCCTGCGCAGTGTGGCTTCTTGGCATCGTCCGGGATGGGTACGACTGAGCATCCTTTGAGCTCGTCGGTACCTAAGGATTCTATGCCTGAGATGGTCAAACGGCGGCGAGCGACTACCTTACCTCAGTTGTCTACACCGAGCGATCATCAAATCTGGTTCAACGATCCACGGTTTGACGGGAGCTTCCCCAGTAGAGTCTTGCCCTTCTTATACCTGGGCAACTTGTAAGTCTTCCATTCGTTGTTTCACATTATTCGCTTTCATTCATCGCTGATCTTTTTACTTAGGAATCATGCTGCCAACGCATATATGCTTCACGCGCTAGGAATTACCCACGTCGTATCTGTTGGGGAATGTGCCCTGATTCCACCCGAGAACGGCAGCGGGTCTTATACCACCGGGTTCCAAACGGCCAAGCCCGGGTCGCTATGGATTGAAGAGCGTGAAGGTCGCATCAAAGTTCTGGATATCAAGGGCGTGTGCGACGACGGTATCGACTCGTTGGAGCCTCAGCTTCCTCCCATATGCGAGTGGATCGACCAGGCGCGCCAGGAAGGCGGCAAGGTGCTCGTGCATTGCCGAGTTGGGGTGTCAAGAAGCGCGACTGTCACAGTGAGTATTTTTCCCTTCCAACATTCCACCTGAATGTTTGACTGATGGTGGCTGCCGCAATAGATCGCTTATGTGATGCAACATCTCGGAATCCCTCTGGTCGACGCGTATCTGATTGTCCGCTCTCGACGACTATCGGTACTCATCCAGCCGAACATGCGGCTGCTGTATAACCTCCTGGGGTGGGAGATCAAGCTCGCACAGGAGCGTGCAGGCGACGATGAACAGAAGCTGCGGGCTGAACTTGCTCGGTGCCTCAATTGGCCATATCTTGCCAAAGAGGTGCATACACTGAACGAAAAGTACTTGCATTGATCTCGTTACTATCGGCTTATCATGTTTAAATCGCCTTTTACATCCGTATCCGCTGGCTCCCCTTCTTGCCACTTTTTTATTTCCCTGCTGTCACTCGTAAATCATGCATAGTCTCAACCACTTGTACATTCCGCATTTTCCTCTTCTTTGTATGTAATGGCACTCTTGTACCTCGTTTCCTATTTTTGTACACCCATCTCTGCTGTCCTCATACTGTATAGTCACGTCGTACATCATTACAGTCCATGCGGTACTGTCAATTTGCCGGGCAGATACGCTCATGCTGTTATTGTAAATGTATAATCACTGCAGTTAATCGCTTTCGCTGTGATCCCTGTTCGTGCTACTCATCGTTTGTGTTGTATAATCACGGATGTCGATCTTAGACACTAAAATATCCATGGGTGAGCTACAAATGAATCATCGTGCACCATAAATTGCATGCCACATGACAGATCTATTGCATGTAGCGGTGTGATGCTCGTCGTCAGATACTATACTCCCTCTGCCACGACGGGTTCAACGCAAAGATGACTACTATCTATAACCCAAGGTATGGGGTTGCTTACATACGGTCACAGTCTACGAACCTCAGGAATAACGACTTCAGGGTAAACTGTCTTCCCTTCCTTCCCTTCCTCATTTCCGTCTTCGTGCGAACCAGTAACGGAATCTTCTGTTGTCGGCGCACGTAGAACCGCATCGCCTTGCGGCGGCGATGTATCATCCTGAGGCCCAGTGACGGAGATTATGACCCCAGAATTGTTTACAGACAGGGCTTCGTGCAACGCCTGAATACAAGGCATCGCCTGTAGAAACGCGGTCTGACCTGTGCATAGCTGGGAGAGGTGGCCAGCCAGTAGAGTCAAGGGACTATCGTCAGCCGTTACCAGAAGCCTTTGCTCCGCGAAAACAGTAAGACTTGCACATATAGTCTCCACGGCTTGGGGCGTAATCAGCAGCACCGGCCAGCGAGTGCGAAGGTGACCAATGAATCGGATACTTCTCGTCTCCGAAACGATGAACTGGTCGAAAGCTTCCAAGACTTCGCCAATTTGAGTCGTTATCTCTTGTTCAGAGAGCATAGATTGATGCTCAGTGAGAGCATGGAGAGATGTGGCTACTGCCCCGAGAATTAATTCCTGGATGTTGGCCCTGGCTAATTTTCTGCGCAGTCCGGAAGACACGAAGAAGTCTAGTTGACGATGCGCCCAAGCGAGAGCCTTCGATGTTTCTGCGTTCATAGGAATACGTATGTTAACTACAGAAAGAATGCGGCTTTTATGCACGAACCTTCACGATTCAATTTATAGCCACCCAGTACGCAACGTTCATACAGCAAGGTGGTGGGAATTCTGGTTGTCCACTCGGTGAAAACCTCTTCGTCGATTTCTTGACTATCTCTTATCCTCGCTAGAAGCGTTGGGAATAGTTGCATGAAATCTCCTTGGTCCTCCCTAGTCATTTGATGCAACACCACTAACACAGCTGGCACGACCCAGCCTGCCTGCATCCAGTCCGTGCGCTCCCAATCTTTAGGCAATGCCCGTAATAGTAGCTCCCTGTACTCTGTTGAAAGCATATGATTGGAGTTCTCCTCTAGCTTTGCATAGACAGGTCCGAATGGAAAGATCTCCCACTCAAAATCTTGGGACCCGTAGTTTCCTAGACTGGCAACAGTAGTCCGAAGAGCGCACTTAGCTCTATAGTATTCGTCAAATTCGCCGGAACATGATTGAGCGACATGGACCAGATGATCTCTGGGCACTGCGGAAGGAGCCCAACACAGAGCTTCGAAGTCGAGAGACAAGGACCTCCGAGGAAGCCTCTTCAGTTCGCGATTGACCCAGAATTGGTCAATGTTCGTGGCGTAGTCAATCAACGATGGTATTCCCCGACCGAAAAAATTGAATGCGAGGTATATGCCCAATCTTGACCCTGACCACCAGGTTTCGAACTTCTCTTCAACACGGGGTGCCATTTCGTCGAACCAAGTTACCGCATTGTTTCCCCATCTCCGCAACCCTGCAACACCGGAGATGAGTGCGATACAGCCTATTGCAGGAAGAGCGATCATGCCCCCGGTAATAACCACGGCTATTGCTACCACTGGTCCAATCAGATACATGGCAACAAGCATCCATAGGAACCCGACAAATGCCAGAGCTGCAATAGGCAATCCATACAGAAGGACACGAATAGCGGGAAGCAACGGTGATTTGTATGGGCATTCAGGGATAACGAGGGGGGCTAGAGTCGCCAGAATAAAAATAAGCAGCGCAACCCCTGTGGTTGCGCCAAATACAACGGCAACACTTTGGGCCTGATCAATAGAGAACAGGAGTCGGATAAGGCCAGTGAAAAATAGGATAACCGCAACCTGCAGCAAGACTGGGAGGAGAGATACGACGGTTGGCACTTGCCATTGTACCAAAGCGGTATAGCGGAACTGGCGCAACCGGATAGCCTCCCGAACAGACAGATGCTGAGGGACAGGGATGTGGCGAAGCCATTGCTGGACCATGATGGCAAAGAAAGCGGCGAGGAGACTGAAAGTAAGACTCAGGAACCAAAGGGTATTCACGTGAATAGCCACTTTGGGAACCGTGAAATCGGAAGGTTCTGGTGGTGAAATAGTCGAATTGATGAATTCGGAAGTGACTGTAAAGGAAGACAACTGCTTCGAGATTTGGGCCAGCATTTGAGAGGACGCATCCGCAGGATCCTCTTGAAGCCATTGGTACGATTCAATCGTAAACGCGGTGACTACAGCAGAAAATAGGCCAGCCTATTCCCGATGCGGCCCCGATTTGTGAGTGCAACATCGAGCACAGGTTTGAGTCACTCACGAATATAAGCAAATTATTCATCTCATCTTTCCAGCCGTTGATCAAATTCTTATCATGTTTTTGCATTGCGTCCAGGAGAGCCACCCAGCCTTCTGTAGTATTTGGCTGCTCAAGAGAATCAGATAAATAACCCTTAAAGGCAAGCTGCTGACTTACAACCGCCTCTCCATCGGCTTTTGGGTGCCCCTCTTCATTCGTGGGGCCGTGTTCTGGAGCAGGCTTCATAATACGACTATTGAATAATGAGATTGAGGATGCGGTATGGGGATATATACCTCTTTGCCCTTGATCGGTTCTCTGTTGAGGGCTAAAATTGAGGACCAAGGGGCCTAGAAACCCTTGAAAATCTCAGCCAAGTAAGTCCAGCGAGAATACATACCGACGAAGCTGTTTCTGTGCCGAGGTGTGAGCTTGCGGGCGTCTGGGTGTGCATCTAGGATAACAATTAGAATAACCGAAATAGCAAAAATGAGTGTATCTGATCCTGCTTACCTCCTGCCCATTCGGTTCCCAAGTGTTCATTGCACGGAATATACCTTTGATGGGGAAGAGGTTGAGGTTGGTCGTAGCCAACTCGTTGATGGCTGTGCAATGAGTATTATTTATGCTTTTAAACACGTGGGTTTTTGAGCGTCAACTGCATGGGTCTCGCGGACTCTCCTTGATATTCCGCAGCTTGGCAGATCATGCCTGTGTCTGAGGATTTGATTGCCCCCGATCCATTCGAGCTAGTTTTGCTAGCCATGTCATAGGTTTGTCATTTAAAATGTCGATGCACGCTCGCAGCATATACGATGTGTTTTGAGCAAACTATATAGCCATGAACGAGATGGTTTATGTTATATGGAAGGGAACTTGAGTACGCCGCATCAAGGCATGACGAGTGGGTGTATGGGCGAGTGACATCATACACGTATCTGACTTCAAAAGCAGATGAGTAAGAATTAACAGAAGGATAAAGCATCATCCCCTATACCTTGAAGGTCAAAGTCTTGTGAAAGACTACCCAGGATAACATCGGAAAGAGCTAAAAGCGTCATTTCCAAAAGGAAGCGTAGCATAACCTGGCCAATATATAGACACAGATCCCTGGTCACCGATACAATCAGTATCACTATGGGCGATGTCAGTGCACTGAAACATTGTATGTCGGGGACTACATTCAAGAAACTCACAGGTAGAATATGCACCACCATCCTTGGTCAGGTGAGACGCTGGAGATAGCGTCATTCATCAGCAAAACGTCCGAAATAAAATGTAACTTTAGACAAACTTGAAAAAGAAATGGAAATATTTTTGAACTTTGTGCCGGCTTTCAAGTTAAAATCAATCTTCGGACACTTAAAATTGAACAAAAATCTCAAACAGCTCTGGCGCGGGTCCGGCAACTTAAACGACCGCAGTGAAACTTAAGCAGAACTTTTCGTGAGACGGAGGAGAGCAACATGGAATAAAGATACAGTGCTAATAGATAATGAGCCGCCGTAGTGATAGTATGTACTAGTACATGAGCAATAGAAGAATGAAAAAGGAAAAAAAAAATCAAAAGGCGATCTCGTGGGCATGATGGTCAGCATATTTGTTCACATAATATGTCTTGAAGGCATCGAGAGACTGGGACTGTTGGAAATCCGGAGGTATTACAGCGTCGCCGAAGACAGGAATGAGGTGAGCTAGCCTCAGGATGGAGTCCAGGTGGATGACGCCGTAGAAGGGTCGATTGTCGGTGTCGAAGTCCGGTTCGACGACCCATAAACCCGTGAGTTCGTCTGGCTCGTCTGCAACTGGTGAATACCAGTGAATGAGGGCGCAGGGGTACTCGACGCCGCCGCACTCGAATGAAAAGAAGGTTTGAACTCTTGCTGCGTGAAGACCCCGAAAACCCTCTACCGTCGAATCGTTCTCCGCAAACACACAGTCGTAGCGAGCAGGGCCATTGAACCAAGAAGGCGTTGCCCGAATGCGTTCTCGACGCATTCCGCCAATGCCGGATATGTCGCTAGGTGCATAGAATGTGGCGGCCGCAGAATGGTAAACGTTGAGGTGTTGTAGTGGCGGACACGGCGGGGTTGGAGAGCCATCGGGGAGCGGCTCATTGTGTGTCTGGTCGTATAGGAAGGATGCGACGAGGGAGGGGAGGTGTGGAACACCAAAACATGTTCCAAGTTCAGGTAGTGTGCGTGGGTAGGCACGCTCTGTAGCAGACAAGACACAGTATCAGCAATCACAGTGCCGATATTAGGGTCACGGTTACGTACCAGGTCGCTTTGCCAATGAGACGTCGCCCAAAACCTTTGGTCCCTCCACAGCACCATCATCTTCAGGGTCCCCGCCGTCCTCGATCGCATTGCCATTAGGCTGCTCCTCCTCAAACTCTCCATCCTCAAGTTCATCCGAGTCGAGCTCGTCGTCGCCAAGTGCCAGCGACAGGAATGCTTGCATAGCGTCTGATAGACAACTACCTTCAAGCATACCTCGGTCGGTGAAATCCATGCGAGCTGCCGCAAGCTTATCGGTACGTTGATTTGTGCTCAACATCTGCGCTAGAGGGTTGTATTTGTTGGAGCGCCGCCATGGTTCCTTTACAGCTTTGATATGTTTTGACTCAGTGATGGATGAGCAAAGCCCGTTTGGGGCGCCGAACTGGCGAATATGATGGGGATAGTGGAAGGCCGAGTGCTGCAGGGGAAGGGAGGAGAAGCCCTCTGGTCGGACACCAGTCGTGACGAAGATTTGACGGTAGTGATGGTAGCGTTCCAGGCAGTGGGTGATGCGGGCCACGGTGTCCTCAGTTTGGATAGAACGACGCACAAGGTAGCAAAACTCCATAAAGTATTTGATTGCCCTTGTCATGTCGGGTGGGATGAAGTTGACGACTGCTGGTAAGAAGATCTGGGGTATACCATCAGTAAGTTGCGTCAGATTGAGAAGTAACTACACACCTTCATGAGCCCCTTTGAATCGTCGCCCGTCCACTGTTTGAAATCACGACCTTGGTGGAACGGACGGAGGCCGGGGAAAGTAGGAACTGCTGCAAGACTGTAAATAATACATTAGTACTAGATCCTTTGAGTAAACGAAAGTAGTACGACATACCGGCGATCTATCTGTCCCCAAATCCCATGCCCTACAGTCTCGCCGTGCTCCAGAATGATGTAAGCGAAAACCCAGTCAACGAGATGCTCTTTGAAACATCCTTTGATGACCTGATGCAGGAGGTCGCCTGCCATCAGCTCATGGATATCGGCATGAGGGAGGTCATCGCTGAAAGGCTGTAAGTATGATGGTAAGTGATTGGTAGAAGTATAAATTAGATAGAAAGTGCACTTACTATGATATCGTTGATAATTCCGTAGGTGTCCCATAGGTGTTTGCGATTGCATACACGGGCGAGGGATTTGGCATGCTCCCGTGTACGTACATCAAGGCCTTCGCAGAAGTCTTGCAAATTCTGTCGTCGAGTAGGGCAGCTAGTAAGTGTAGTTAGTATTGTATCACAAATAAGAATTGGCTCGACTTACGTTACACACCAATTTTGCACAATGGCAGCGACCACGATCTGTTCCATATAGTCAGCAATATATGGCCCAAGTCCGTATATCACCCGTCGAAAGTGCCCATCGGGACAGCGTGTTATATCCGGCTTGAGCATGAATGGACGAAGGGTGTTGACTATTTCTGAGAGGCTTGCATGGAAAAGCTGGCGCCGGAAGAGTCGAAATCGAGAGTCATTTGCGTATCGTTTCTCAGCTGCAATGTACGTCAGAGAGTGAATAATAGATCAAGAGAGACCTACTTTTTGGGATCGAAAGAAATGCGATGATGACAATCGCATTTCTGTGGGCCCGTCGAACGTTATTCCAAACGTTGCCAAGCGACATGTAAACGGGATGGTACTCGTTCTGTCCTGTCGCGACGGACACGGTCGTTTTATCGCTTCCTAGGATCAACGGACAATACATTGCGCCGTGAGTCTCGAGATCCTCAGCAACAATGACATCCTGATAGAGCTCATCAATAACACATCTTCCAAGATTCAAACAGAATCTTACTGCTTGCTTCCAGGCCCAATTGCCTGACATCAAGTTTGTGTATTGCCGGTTCAGCAAGGGGTCGTACTCACGGTAAGGCGCAACATCAAATTCATCTGCAAAATCAGGGTTAGTTATCAGCAAGGGTAAACCCTTCATAGATTTACTAGACCCTTACCCTTACCCTCCAAAACCCTTACCCTTCCCAAGGGTCCAAACCCTCCAAGGGTCTGAGGGGTTTTGGAGGGTCTAAGGGTCCCAAGGGTATGCTAAGGGTATGTCACCATATAAGAGCAAGCACTTAAGCTGAAGTTGTACACTATATATACTATAAATTATTATTTATTGCTATACTAGTACTATTACATTTATAGTCTCCTTTGTATTAAGCTTTGGCTGGATTGCTGCTGTAAAGATACCAGAGATCTGTATAAGTTCTAGCCAGTGCCAACATCAAGGCATAGTAATGCTTAGATTTGACTGTGCTAATAATTGACTATATACTTGTGAAAGAAGTAAACATCTG
>MLYV02000756.1:0-24878 GCA_001913855.2 Hermanssonia centrifuga | reverse complement strand
GGGGGGGGGGGGGGGGGCGTGTAGTAGAGAAGATGAAGATAAATATACGCTACATAATTAGACACGCAGTTCAGATTCCGTCCAATACTGTCAAGTCCGTGGGTATCTTATGTACTACTCCTATCTCAATCTCTTTCGGTGTGTTCTATACACGGATGTCATATCAAAGCATAATCATTTATACACACATCCTCGCCTCTCCTTCAGGCGTCCATGCCTTGCCCATCGCAAGGAAAAGTGATATACACAGGACGATGGAGCCAAATGTGGCGCACACGATAGCAGGGAGCTTCGTGCGTGAGTGCCATGGTGCGTTTGCGTCTGAGAGTTTCAAGTAACAGGCAGCGGGGAATATAAAAGCGAGGGCAGTCGCTGAGACCCCACCGGTGATCTCTAACATGACGCCAAGATCGCAGGTTATGAGGGACACTGGAGAAGAATCGTCAGAACTTTGATGGTAGTTCAGAAAGAAGTGACTCACGCATCATAGCCGCGAAGAGGATCGACGAGGTGAAAAATACATGCCTTTGCATACTGAAAGGTTCGTGAGAGAAGAAGTACTGCTCTACCACCTGAGAAGCTCTTTTGAGTTCACTACTAAAGCGACGATCTCGACACGGCACTGACCTCACGGCAGACAAAGAGCTCTAGAGGAAGCGTCGTAAACATGTTGAGCCCAAAGCAGAAGCGAGCGACGTTAATGAGTGTGTCATTCTATCAACAAACGATTAGCGGACGTTCATCGCGTTCGCATGATGTTAAAAAAAAAGCTGACCGCTGAGAAATTATTGAGGATGTTCCCCTGTGTCTTATCCGTAAAGACAGAGTACCCAGATATTGCTAGCGTACAACACGCAACGAGCGACATGATTGTCGATATATGCGTGACCTTCGCGAAACGGTCCAGTGTTGGCGTACGTAGACTCCCGTAGATCAGCAGCGAGTTATGATGGCAAACGAAGGCAAAGCTTATAACACCGATTGCTTGGAAGACGCCTGGCCCAAGAATGCTGAACCGCTTGCTTGGATCTCCCTTGAGCTCGGGGGTGACGTTTGGGCTCTCAATGAGCACGGAAGTTACTATGATCACCATACCAATGAGGGCGAGACCAGACGCTCGAGAGAGCTTGTGGATATCACGGTAGAGCGAAAGGGGATAGGAAACGCATATCGTACACAAAGCGATGACGAATTGTCGATTTGTGAACCAAGACAGGATGGGGACAGTGTAAAGTTGAGGAAAGATAGACCGAATAACATGCGGTATTGTGTCGCCTGTAGTAAGGATTGTTAAATGAATAAGGATAAACGTAGTAAATGACTAACCGATGATAATTCCAAAGGCGCACATGCCTGAATATTGACATGTGAGAAGGCTTCAAAACTAATTAATAGCTGCAATATCTCACCTCCAAATGCAAAGGCAAACTGGAAGAATGACACTGCCGCCCGCCCGCTGGATCCGAAACAATGGTGCATAATTTCGATATACGAGTTTCGGCCACTCAGCTTGGCATTTGTCACTATTAGCCGTATTGTCCAGTCCGTGACGCCGCATAAGATTACCAAAAGAACGATTCCAGTTATGAAACCGGCTTGACGGATAGCATACGGAAGACCTAACAATACATGTTCAGACACGAGAGGGTCAAAAATGAATAAGGATTACCTATGATTCCTGCAGAATATAACATTGCATCAGTATGTTCCACTAGCGACTGACCATCACCCTCATGAATGTCATACCTGCACCGAGGATCGAATTTGCCATATTCGCCACCGAGTCTAGCATCCCTCCGCCCGCGGTTCTCTTAGCAGCCAGTTCCTCTAAATCAACATTGTCCGACCAGTCATCCCCTGTAGCTCCTCGCTGCTCCAGTTGCAATGTACCATCTTGACTTCGTCGTGCAGAGGCACTATCTAGAAGGCCAACGAGAAGAGGCATAGACTGGTCTCTCTCCCTTCTCGACCGAGGGGGCCTCTGCTCTGCTTCCAGCTGTACAAGAGCAGCATCATCAAGGTCGTCCGGATCAAGTTCAAACGCTGTGCTTATAAGTTAACCAGTAGCCCTTCACACAAATATAAATGAAAGCGACTCACGCACCGGTTTCACGACTCTCGGTCGTTGATCGAAGAGAAGGACCTATGACCTGCACATCCTCCTGGAACCGAACGCTGTGTCCGGTTTTTGGTGAAAGATCGTCTGGAGAATTCAGAGCGGAAGCTTCCATAAAACCTTCGTCTTCATCTTCACCTTCATCTTCATCTTCTATATTGAATATTGTCTCCGCGGGGTGTCCATCGTGGAGGTCCTCTTCCGAGCCGTTCAAGAGAGGTTGTCGTGAAGCGCCTTCATTGTCACTTTCGCGCTGCCGTCTACTTCTTCCTAGCATTATGTCTGTATCATGCAAATACGATTAATTATAGTAGCGAGGGAGCTTTGAAGTGTAGGTTTTAGAATGTAGGAGTTGCAGCTGGCTTGAGCGTTCGGCGCCAAAGAGCATGCCCGCACGATCAGACATACACGTGTCCGAGGAATTCCTCGTGTCTGGTCTGCCCTTTCTGCCTGAACAGGACCTTGCAGAAATGTCGAATACCTCGATGCTTTAAATGTCAACTACTTTGCTTGGAGGTAAGGGTTTCCGATTGATTATGTGATCCAGGTAAATACGGGGAATATGTCATGTAGGGTATTCTGAGGATATACAAAACAAGGTCAAAATCATGAGGTATTGTCATGGATCCAGCCAAGACTATAATAAACTTCCAATCAAGACGACGACGACACTGTTGGCGACAAGGACCATCCACTTGAGGGCGCTGCCAGCATGTGTGGAAGTCGCCGCAGACACCTTGCCTGTCAGATTTGAAGCGGCAGAACTGCCCCACATTTGAATGTTGCGGAAATAAGTATGGGTTGTTTGTGGAGTTGCCCACGATGAGTCATCTCCTCCAAAGAATGTACTGAAATATGCATTAATACGTCAATTTGGCGAGAAGATCAAAGAGGCTCACGAGAAGTACAGTCCGCCTACAGAGATGGCATCACTCGTACGATACTGGATCGCCTCTTCGTTAATAGCTCTGACGTTGTTATAGCTGATCCATATTAGTGATGGAAAGATGAAGGTAATACGAACAGAACATACTACAATGACACTTGTCCATTAGCGGTATCCAGAGGGTTGTTTAGGCGCACCAGCATTGTGACCAAATTCCATCTACAAACATGATAAATTCAACGCGGAAATAAGGAACGAGAGACTCACTGTCCAGAAAGGAAGCTGTAACCTCCGCGATCTATGCTAGTGCCAAACCCATCCGAATTGCACATGAAGTCGGATGACGCACATAGAGCATTGGTTTCAGGGACATATGCATAGACTGACAATAGCCTGTCAAGTTTACGACTCGTAGGAAGATACGAAGGCAGGCTTACCTTCTCCTGCTCCATTTGTCCGCCACATTAGACGGGAGCTAAAGCAGTTGGCTCCTGTAGACGCGTTTCCGCCGGAGCAACCATCAGGGTCAGGTCCTCCTCTTACCCCCGGCAGTTTCCCGCCTTTGACCCAATCAAAGTTCTGGTCGAAGGCAACTTCATAGGATAGTATCACGGAATCGAATGTTGATCCATCTGAGGTGTTCCAAAGGGAGTACAATTGAGCCCCTCCGGTGTCGTGAGAGAAGCTGCCTGCCGGGTAGGTAACTTGAAGGACAGGTCCAGGGGATGCGCTTGTTCCGGGAGCTGGTGACTTCGGGAAAGGGTCTTGAACGAACTCAAGATCAGAAGCTCCGTTTTGGATGCGACCTTTGCTGAGAGACCACCCTGAGACTATGAAGGATTGTGTGTCGGTATTGGAAAGTGTGGCGGTAGGAAAAGGGAAGCTAGTGCTGGTAGTCAATGACAATTGAGAAGCAAGCGTTGCGGCTGGAACTATTTGGGCGAAAGCGGACTGATACTGCGTTAGCAGGACAGAGAGAGCAAGAACACAACGCATGGTGAGACTGAGGGTGTAAAATGGGTTCCAGCCCGACTCCTTCTGAGTTTTGTGGAAAAGTAACCAGGCTATGAATGCAAGATTTACAGCCCTTGAAATAAGTACACAGAGTGGTGCACAAGAGAGTGTGTCGTCCGCACAACAGCCACAGCGACGGGATGGTTAGCCGATCTTGTCGATCAAAGTCCTCGGAAATGATTACTGCCGACAAGTCCCTTATCAACCTCTGATATGCCCTTGGATGCAAAAATACGATCAAAGGCTTTCGCTTCGAACCTTCACTGGCAATACCTCGTCTTGATCTATTCCGTTCCCTACATTATGGCACAGGAACAAGAGCCCATTGTTCGCATTCGAGAGCTGAAGAAGGATAAGGTGAACTTTGTTCTGGAGAACGTTGACATGGCGTACGTCTACCCATACATGTACTCCAATACCAGTGCTTATAACTACATCCTTGGATTAGTCTCGCAAACTCGTTTCGCCGAGTCATGATGGCAGACCTACCGACAGTCGGTACGTATACATTCATGAATACTATCTACACGTCTGGCTTTCTCACCTACGATATCTTAGCCATCGACTTGGTTGAGATTGAAACGAATACTACCGTATTACCGGATGAATTCATCGCACATCGACTCGGAATGATACCTTTAGTCAGTACAAACTGCGACGAGGCTATGCGATATACACGAGTGAGTGCCCTCGCATTCCCCATTCCAAGATTTTGTCGTTGAGCATTGTACAGGATTGCACATGCTCCTCATCCTGTTCATATTGCTCGGTCGTCCTCGTGCTTAATATCGCCTGTCATGAGCCAGGCAAAACTGTGCACGTCACCAGCAACCATCTTGAAATATTCTCAGGGGCAATCGGGGTTGATGTAGGAGAGACTGGAGAGGAGCTTTCAAAGCGTGTGGATGATTTCGGATTACCGGTTGGCAAACGTGCGTCTACCCTTTTTAACCGTTGGATCTCATGCTTACCATCTGCACATGCGAAGTCACTCCGGGTGTTCCTCCTGTGTTGATTGCAAAAATCAGGGTCGGGCAGGAACTGAAATTACGATGTGTGGCCAAGAAAGTAAGTTTTATACTCGCGTAACTCTGCACAGAGGAGTAACTTTTTACCTCAGGGAATTGCAAAAGAGCATGCCAAATGGTCGCCATGCTCTGCTGTTTCGTTTGAATATGATCCTCACAACAAGCTCCGGCATACGTCCTATTGGTACGAGACAGACGAAAAATCTGAGTGGCCACTCAGCGAGAACGCAAAGGAAGAAGAACCTGCCCGGGATGACGAGACGTTTGACTTCAACGCCAAGGCGCAAAAATTCTACATGGAAGTTGAGACAGATGGCAGTCTTGGGCCACAAGAAGTAATCATGAAGGTACGTTGATCATTCTGTCGTCATCAATATTTCCTTACCATGATCAATGAGCCAGGGCCTGCAAGAACTGCAAACAAAACTTGCGAACCTCATTCTCGGTCTGAAGACCGAACCTGAACTTGACATGCTACAAAGCGCAGATCAGGGTCTCACCCAGTCAATTGGCCAGGGTAACAATGGCCCCGGCGCTGGCGCTTGGGGTGGGGGCGGAGGTGGAGGTGGTACAAGCGCGTGGAGTGGTTCAACAAGTCCAGCTCGCGCGGCAGGTGGATGGAATACAAGTCCGAATACATCTGCAGGCGCAGGCGCATGGGGTAACGCCAGCCCCAACGCTGGATGGGGGACCACAAATCAAGGCGGCCCTGGAGGATGGAATACTAGCCCCGCGGGTGCAGGTGCCAATCCAGGCTGGGGTAGTCCTTCAGCTTCAGGAGCCAACGCCGGATGGGCAAGTCCGGCTCCAGTATCAAACGGATGGAATGTATAGATTTTTCGTACAAGACTCGCTGCTGTATTGTTTACATGTAAGTATTCTAGAAGTCTGATGACTAATTGTATTACAACTGAAAGCAAGAAATGTTTTCTTCTCTTTGGGAAGGCTGGACAGCACCGCTACCAGCGAAAAAAAACGTACGATGGGAGCAGATTAACTTGGGGAGTAGATAAAAATAATTTATATGCCAATATTTCACCCACGGACGATCCACGCTACTGGCCTTGTTGGCGTTGGAATGTATCAGCACCTCTAGGGGTATGCAGTTCGAATTCCTCTATGCCTTGTCTCGAAGGATTCGGGACAGCCACTGTAGATGGCATCGTCATCGCTGGCGGCGGCCGCTGTCGTATGCCTGGACCTGATGGTTGCCGACGAGGGTTGGCCATATTCAGCTGAAGAATGAAGCAATCAGTAAACCGCCACGAAAAACACAAAAAGCATTTCGAATTCACCTCTTCCTTTTCTCCGAAAACATCTTGCGAGTCATCGACTATATTATCGCCAATTGAGATACATCGAACAAGAAAGAGAGGAGAAAACATACGAAGGACGGCGTTTTCGTCCGAGAAGGTCCACGCCTCGGGAATACGATGTTCTTGAATACTGACCGGACTCTCAACTCTCTTGGTGTCGCTGGCTTTGATATGCTCCCATGGCACGAGGGTGTAAGGGGCTGGAGCTGGCTTGGCACCAGGATCGCCACTGGGACCGAACATCTTGATTTTGGCAAGAGAGTCCTTGAGTGCACAGATCCACTTGTTGCGCCGCTTCGCTGTACCATCGTTAGTTACTCCTTACAACGGTTCAAAGCTGAAGTCTACCTTTCAAAGCGCCCTGCTGGAAGTTGCTTTTGTACTTGATGTCCGCCTTCAAAGTCATTTTAGTTTGTTCCGGAATGTCTATAAATCGTGTGCATGGTCAATGACTGTGATACGTGCCAAGAAGATGTTATGCATACCAACGACGAAGACATCAAAGGATGGCATATAATCTCGTCTTTCTGATGTTAAAAACGCAAGCATGAGCTCACGCAATTGCTCGATCTGCTCGAAAGTCGTAGAATAAGCCTGGAATATGAAGATGTGAGGATTACGATTCATTCCAACATAGAGAACACGTACAACATCCCAGTTGAATGATTCTGACATCTGTGGACTGCGGCGGATGTTTTCTATGAACTACGAAATACAATCGTTGATCAGAGAAAAATCTCAAGATGATTTCAGATAAGACACACCTTGGTGCTTAACACGGTATTCGGGGCCTGTACAGCGCAAGAACTGGAGTCTAGGAATACCGTACTCAAAAGCCTGATCTCTTTCACAGTATATAGGACTTTGTCGATTTGAACACGGTCTCCAACGTCGTATGGATGCTTCACGAACAGGAAGATGATAGAGGTGAGGACCTCAGCCAAGGAGGAACCGATGAGCCAGCTCAGACCTAACGGAAAGAGGTCTAACTACTGCTGTAAAAGTAATATGGGAAATTTTCTTACCCAGTACGAGGGTTCCAGCGCCGGTGATCAGTGTTACCAATTGTGCTTCCTACACGGGAGATAAGTTGAGGTGCATGAAGGAAAACTGTACTTCGTACCAGTGCAACTGCGATAATGAGGATAGCGACGACAAAGTAGACACTCATCAAAATGTTGTCCAATCTTCCAACAGCACTGTCGAGGTCCTGCATGGAGTGTTCGATGGATAATTGCTCGCGGTGGAAATCCCTTTTCAGGTGTCTCAATCCCAAACTTCAAGGCACACAAAGCTGAATGGCTTACAAGCATGTCATCTCAACTTCGTCCCGTGTCGCGTCCCCGTTCATATCCTGATCGAATATAGCGAATGCTGCATCCGCATCCTCGGGCGTCGGGAAGTAGCGTGCGATGTCTTCTACTATCAGATAGTCCGTACCAGGCTTGACGAAGGAATAGAAAAGGCGCCGAGCAAGCTGGTTGGCATACGTGAGTAAATAACACTGCTCAGCGGAATAGGTGCAAATCATACCAGGCGGGACTTGTTCGCCGACTGCAGTGCGGTTTGGACCTTGGCCTGAGGAGAGTTCGGCTGCAGGACAGAGGTACCAGCGATTTCGGATGCGACGGTGCCCAGCGCCGTGGTGGTCGTGGTGGCAGCGCTTTTAACTCCCTTGAATGCCTTCTTGAGAAAGCGCTTGGGAGCCATAGATGCTCGTTTATCATGTACACCGTCCTTTAGTGTATCTATGCGACCGGGGATATCGTGTGAATGACGGTATAGTGTAGATAAAACTCTCAAAGCAAATTTTTGATCCGCGATCCGCTCTGCTCAAAGTTAAGTAACATCGTGTTATCGCGCAAAGAAATTCAACGTACCAGCATAGGACCGTTCATGGAATTTACCGGCTATCCATTGGATAGAGAATTTTTCTCCAAGTAGAACAGCCGCACAGAGGAAAAAGGCGAAGAGCAACTTTGCCGCTGTATCGATGATGTTAACAGCACTTTGGTCCGCTGACTTGCTCTGTCGAGTATTGATGAGGGGCTGGAAGGAAATCCAGATGGCTAATGTCCACCCGAACAGCGCGACATATCTACACAAAGAGGGTTTATTAATATACAACAAGGTGCAACATGGAAGTCCAGATTACCTATGCAATGCTTCCAACCAATCGATATAGCGTCTTGCGCCGACCGCGACAACACCAAGCGTATTACGAGTCAAACGAGGAGTAGCCATCCTATGTGAATTGACATATCAGCTTGGAGAATCTCAAGGGACGAGCGCTCATCACTCACGATACAGCCAGTGCAGCCCACCATCCTATTGATACAGGGCATTGAGTACCAATGAGCAACATTGATGTTTAGATATCCAACTCACCTCCCCATACCACGCTTAGCCAAATGCTCCACCAGAGGAGTTTCACACCCCATATCTGACAGCCAGCGTTCAGTGGACACGGAAATGAAACAATATATTAATTTGACTCACCTCGCCATTTGGAAATGTGGTGAACTGGAGGATACCAGGTATCCACACTAAGCCCATGACGGGAACAATGAATAGGAACCATCGCGTGACGATCGAGACGTTGAGGAGATAATTGTAGAACTTTGCAAACTGCGGACCGCGGCAAGTCAGCAGAACAGATCGATATTACCGGAGAATACGAAATTGTCGCCCGGAACCACCACCAGTAGCTGCATTGTCATACCAGGACAACACAGACACACTTCAAACTTTTTGATATACACGCACCCTGTTATTCGGTATATCACCCTCCGCAAAAGCTAAATGTGACTGACTCGCGTTACTCGAGTCAAACTCCTCGTACGAGTGCTCGAACTTCCTGATACCTGCAAGCACATCCCAGCTGCCGTTCCGACTTCCAGGATGGAGTCCAGACTGCTGACCGGGCATGGGCATCGTGGCTGCTCTCTCGGAGTCATAGTTTCTCATCGCATGTGAGAGGTTGTCGTTCGATTGCTGTAAACGAACATGGCGGCTCCCCCTTCCGACCGAGGAGGAAGATGGCTGAGAGGGCAGGGGTGGATAGGATGCTGGCGGTTGTGGTGAAGTGAGGGGGGAGTCGGAATGGGCAGACATAGAGTCGGGCGAGCGATGATGCTCAGGTTTCGCCCTAGGCAGGTCTTGTGAGTATGGCGTGGTCATGTTCGGATATTTCAAGACAGCGACGATAAGCACAGGTAGTCGTTAAGGAAAGCAACCCAGAATTTCTTCGATTATATTTGGAACATGCGCCAGCCAGGGCACAGTGCGATAGCAGAACAGCCTTGCAAGGGAGAGGAAGACAAAACGGTAGCTACAAGAACATGGCTGCTATCAACTTTCGCACAGAAAGTTCATGGGCGCTAAAATTAAATAATACAAACTGATCAGCCGAAAGGACATTCAATTCACCGGCCCACCAACATGTGGCAGCAGTCGAAAAATGTCACGCAGAATAAAGGAGGGCGATGAAAATTGTTCAGAGCATATCCAACGCAGAAGAATTAACCCCGGTACAAGTATACGAAGAATAATAAATAAGATAGTGAATCAATTAGCTCATCCAAATGGTTGCTCCCGTAACAAACGCCTTGTACGAACCGCGAGGACTTGAGTAGGTATTGATCCCATAGTTACAGACGTGGAAGACGGTAGGTCAGATGATATAGGTGAAGAGTCATGCCGTCGAGGTTTGAATATGAGCACCACGATCAGGCCAAAGATGACAAGTAAAAGCAGGAAAATGCATTTCCGCCTGCCAGTATTCTTCTGGTATCTGTCCACGCGTATCGATGAGATTGTGAGAGGAGACAGGACGGAGAGGCAATGATCCGACGAATAGCGAAAAGGGCGTACCGAGTTGCCATGTCCAGTTCCTTCACGGCGTCGGACATCTGAACAGCCGTTTGTTCTATATTGTATTCGACACTGTCGAGCAACGTGCCTTGGTCGATGACCAATGCTGAGAGATCTTTGAAGAGCTCGGCCAAGGATGCAATAGACTTTGCAATCTCGCTCAGTTCCCGATCTCGCTGTCGCAGATCCATATCAGGCGTCAGCAGGTCCTGCGTGACGGTGCCGCCGCGAGACTAGAGGATTAAACAAGGTGAGACATGTTCCGAGAAGCAACCGTTGAATGAGCTGCATAAAGACGTACGGCTCTTGCGGCTTCGATATCCTCGTCCACAGCAGACCAGCTTTCGGAACCCTGGAGAGAGATAGCACCAGAAGCGACTAGCAGGTCTTGATTCTTGATCGCATGACCTTGCAATTCTGAGAAACCACGGAGTGATTGCGTCAGCATTGTACCAGTCGTAAGGCTCATCGATGAGACCGGCATGTCATGGACATGAAACGTGGAGGTTAGAAATACTAACTTTCCAGATAAACGCGCTGTTTCTTCCGGAAGCTCGCACTAAGTTCCTGAACTTTCGCTGCAAGGCCCCGCTGGACGTTCTTCGCAGCTAATGCTTGATGATGTGAATTCGAAGGAGGAAAGGCATGGTCGGGAGTTGAACCAATCTGTTGAATCAACCCATGACATCGTCGAAAATCCTACGAATACGTGTGCAACCGCATGGTGTTAGCGATCAGAGGGGGGGTTTTCACAATCCGCTGTGAGAGAAATAAGTTCACCTTCGTGACATCTGAGGTAGCCGTTTCAATTTCTCTCTCTTCTGCTGACCGGTCCGCAAAACCCGGGAGGACATGCTTCGCGTGGAGTCTGTCGAGCGCACTGACTGGTGGAATCGCACTTGAATGAGTTGAGTTCGAGGCAATTCGGACGACAAGTGCAAGCAGGGGCGGCTGCGGAAGGACATACTTTTCACCTGGATGCCGGCCAAAATGGTCTCTACCTCACTTGCGACGTCCGCCCTGCAGAGTCTCAGTCGCACCGGGATGAAGAAGGATCAGAAGGCTAGAGGACATACCATCTAGGAGGTAGCTCAGTGTCTATAGTGATGTGTGCAGCATCCGGGTCTATGAGGCGGTCTTGCTCGTCTTCTCCGGTAACGTCGTCATACTGCGGTGCAATGCGAGAACGTCTGAAACGAGAAGAGCTCGCTCGTGAGTCTCGATAGGAGAGAAAGAGTAGGGTTCTCGAGCGAGTCGTTGGTGTCGAGATGGACGACGAGGCCATCGCGGTCGTCACGCTCAACGTGGACCGCAGTGGCCATCTGGCCGAGCGCGCGTCGCTGACTTCCGATTAACGCCCAAAAACTTGCTGAATGACTAAGCACAACTTTGCCTTTTACGGCAAGAACGCCACAAATTGCGCGAACTTTGTTTTCGCTCACCGGCCGCCCTTTTGATTTCGAATATCGAGTGGAGGCCAAGCTCACGAGACTTGGGATACATTATTCTTCTCTCATCTCCGGGGCTGCTTTAGTGTGCTCTTACCAACGTTGCCGCCGTTCTGTGCAGAAATAAACCCGAACACGAGTTCCGTCCGTTGACAGACTGAACGCCCTTGACAGTCTTTGGTTTTGCTCCAAGTTCCTCGCCGTTGCGGTTATGGCCGATCGGAGATCAGCACGACTGTGTCCGAATGGTGGATGCGTAAAATAAAACGGTGCATTCTGCCGAAACACAACAACCATCGCCAACTACTCAATTCTTGCCTGCAGGCACTGTAATCGTTGTCATCTCTGCCTGCTGGTTCCGCTATCGCCTGCAATCACCTTTTCGCGGATCTGCTCTCGCCTGCTAGTCGCACCTGCCATCTGTGCATTTTTGTCCTGCTGATTGTTATCAACCTCTGAATCGGCATCGGCTCCTCGCACGCCGTCTTGTGACCCCGCAGTGACCGTCTTACTCGTCCTCGAAAATACAGCTCCTCGTCATTGCTTTGCCATTCGCTTTCTCCTTGTCCGATCACTATAAAGCCGACCTTGTTTCTGACGCCTCTTCCGTGTGGACCACCCCCCCCCCCCTGTCCCGCAACATCTCTCCTGATACCTACTGTTCACAACGTGCGTTCAGCACAGATCATCGCTGTTCCATTTAAACTTTTAAACCATGTGTAATCTCGAAACGTAAGTCGAGTCTCCGCGCTACTCGAAGAATACCCCGCTGATGTCAGAAGCAGTGAAGGTACCCAGTACGCTTGCGGGGTATGCATCCGGTCACTCCTTGCCTTGCGCCGTGCTTTATTAATATTTCTGTCCAATTAATTGTAGCATTACGTCATTGTGAGTCCGAACTATGTAAGAATCCTCCCGCTGACTTGCTAATAATCATGGTCCGCAGACGAACAAGCTCCGCAAAATTGACTGCAACAGCCCGTTTTGCACTTTCTCCGTGAGACACACGAAACCTTGTTTCTCATGCACTCACCATGAGCAGGTGGGTGTGTTCTGTTTTGGCACATCTGGACAGAACTCATGTATCTCCTTGCTTGCAGTTCCTGGGTCCCGACGCCAAGGAGACCATCACAAAACGCGACTCCGGTTTCTGCGGCTCGTGCGCTCAGTGGTACAAGGCCAAGGGAAAATAACACAGCTCGCCTCGCATAGTCTCATCAGATATTCGCTCCCGTCGCATCCCACCTTCGCTCTGCTGTATTACCGCAGTCTTTCCGTCGCTGTCCACACACTTCTATTTATTCCATAATTGCTATGTATTCCCCCCTTAGTTTACTGTTTATTCATAGTTTCCGCTGCATGTTGTTTGTATTATGGTGTTACGCTATGTATTCGGTGTAGCATTCCACGACGACAGTAATCTATGGCGCCACAGTTTTTCACTACCATTTTACAGCCAGTCCAACCACCTCGCTCTCTACAGCCCGATATTGTGTCCTGAAGTACTTGCGACGACGTGTCTCTGCTTCTTCGTCAACGCTGTCCAGCCACGACCGGGCGGCGAGGTCCTTTGGTTTACATAGGTCCCTTAGTATCTGTAATGCGGCATGGTCGACGGCTGTCGTTTTATTCTTGATACCGTTCACCTTTGGTAGTTGCACGTCCTCGGAGTCATGAGGTTGATCGGCTTGCCAGTATGCCAGCTCGACCTTCTTTGTCCATTCCTTATCCCCCCATTTTGCACCTTGCCCCTGAATTCGACCAATATCTTCTCCATCAAGTTGAACGCCAGAGGCCTGCCAATCCCTCTCAAAGCCCTCGTGGTCTACACCACCGTTCTGTGTGATCGCCGGCGGTCGTAGTTGACCACCACCATTGATGCATCCTCCAGGACACGCCATGACCTCAACATAATCATAGATTTCCGGCGCTGATACTTCGCCTTTCCTGGTCTTAAGCCCCCTCCCACGCAGCCCTGCCAGTTTCCCAGCAGCGCCTCTACCCACCTGGAGACCGGCATCCCGCCCCACTTTTCTCACGAGGTTTTGGAGATTCCGGAACCCGTAACACTTTGCCCCACGGAAGATGACAGTGCGACTCTCGCGCTCCGTGAGCGTGTATTCTTCGTAATCTGCTGAGCGCATCGCCTTCACGTCGAGATCCACGGGTCGTGGAGAATTTTGGACCATGTTGGCGATGAGCGAATGGAGGTAAGACCCTGCACTTGTGCCTGGATGGTTGACGAGCTCAGGGAGTGCATCATTGAGGTAGATGTCATCTCCATTTTGATGACAGGTATCACCGATGTCTTTCTCAAGGTCTTCCCCTTCGACAGGTTTCGACAAGTCCCAACCCTTGTCGCGCATCATGAGATCGAGTTCGCCCGTGGTAATAACGCAGTCGATGTCTCGGGTTGAATATACGTCGTTGAAAAAATCCTGCCTAGACGCTTCGAGTTTCTTGTCATAACACGGCATGACGGAGACATGGTAAATCTGACTGGGGCTGAAGCATATACCATCCTTCATCAGCATCGTTTTCGCAAGTGACACCTAGTGAAGAGAGCGTACCTTTTACCCCATCTCGCACCAAACCACTCCTTCACTAAGGTGCCCATCACCTGCTGTGGACTCTTGGTACGACTGATGAACGGTAACATCTCCGCATGTGTCTTCTCTGCATAGCACACCCATCCCGGACATGCACTAGCAAGCATGGGTAGCTGACCCACGCCCGCTTTGCGTTCTCGAAATTCCTTGGCATGTTCTAGAAGGGCAATATGTCGTGCAAATGTTGTGTCATACACTTGTTTGAAACCAAGGACGGTCTTGCAGAACGCTTCGACTCGCCGAAGGACTTGTCGTAATGTGACGGGCGCAGCTGTGCTAGAGGAAGATATGGAAGCGGCGAGTGAAGCCAGACATTGTGGTGCGATGGACAGAACTGGGACTTTATGAGATACACAGATGTCTTCGGGGTTGTTCTCAAGGAAATTCAAGACCTCCGTATGTGATTGCATACTAATGAGGACGGACTCGGCAGATGTGATACATCCACTTTTTGATATTCCGTTAGATGTGCTCGTGGACACAGGCCAAGCTTACTTACCTACACGCCAGGCAGTCGTTCAAACTGATTTCTGCCGTCTGCAACTTCTTCTGAGGGGCCGCTCCCGACTTCAAATCATTGGAAGCCACTTCATAGTACGAGCCTGAGAAGTCCACACGGATTTCAGTCTGCACATCAGGGTGAGCTACCAGCGTATATGCAGGGGGCAGGAGGGATTTACCGAAGCTGCACCCTCATCTTTGGGAGCAACAGCGTTCGTTTGCTCAACAGGTTTTATGCACGCTTGCGAGGGTGTAATGAAGTCATTGAGGTCGGTTAAGGTCTACCAAAAAGTTTCTGGTGAGAGTTTGCGGCTTGAAGTCGTCGTCGAAACCACATACCAAAGCCCCAGAGAACGCCATGTTGATGTTGGGGAAGAAAGACGGGGACGGACGGGTTTAGATGGTCGCACTCTCCCCGCGCCTGGATTTGACTGGACTGAATGTGCTTGACTAAACACTTAGCGCCCATTGGTTTATGCAGAAAATATCACGTGCGTCTTCCTGCGACCGTCGACGATGAGCCCGACGGTGGCGAGCAACCCCGGTCGTCGAGCTCGACATAATCTATGCAATCTGGGTTCTCGAAGCTGTTTCTTCATTTTATGTCTGTTCCTTGCCTTTCCAACACCATCCAGCCAGGCCTCTGCTCTAGGGAAGCGTGATCTCGTTCATTTATCTTCGAGTGCCCTCTCCTCGATCATTGCTCACCCGGACCCCGTGAAGAACATCGATTCTACCAACCCTTCCTCCCATCTCTCGAAGATCCTCATACCCCGTGTGCCAGATACGGAGAATAACACCGCAGTCCGTCAATACATCGTCTCTACCTTGACGCAGTTAAACTGGCATATAGAGGAGGATTCCTTTACCGACTCTACGCCTTACGGCGAGAAACGCTTCACCAATGTCATTGCGACAAAGGACCCTAGGGCCCCACGTCGAGTAATCGTGGCAGCCCATTTTGATAGCAAGTTCTTCTCTACATTCCCACAGAACCAGGTGCGTTGCCTCCAGTTATTAGGTCATGAGAAACGGAATAGAACTACTGACAATAGTGGTAGTTTGTAGGCGCGACTGACTCAGCTGCGCCGTGTGCATTTATGCTCGATCTCGCTGAGGCTTTGAACCCCATGCTTGACAAGCGACTGCGACGCATAACTCGGCGCGACGACGAAGATGATGATGATGATGACGACGACGACGACGACGAGGATGAGGATGATGACCTGATGGACACCACCTTACAGTTTGTGTTCTTTGACGGCGAGGAGGCGTTTAAGGATTGGACGGCGACAGATTCAATATACGGTGCACGGTACGCCTTTCGGTACACACCTAATGGCATTTCTCACGGGACGCAGACATCTTGCACAGAAATGGGCAACCACCCACGTCCAACCCAACGCTAAACGCCGCCTTCTTCCTTTGAAGCAAATCAATGAAATAGCAGGGATAGAGCAGCTCATCCTCCTTGACCTTCTTGGCTCTGTTCGGCCACTAATCCGCTCCTCATTTTCGAGCACTGGCTGGCTGTTCGATGCCATGGTGTCCGCGGAAACTCGGCTGGCAGAAATGGGTGCCTTCGTGTATGATGGCGATGGCGCGACTACGAAGGACAAATGGACCAGCTTTTTCATGCCCCGGACAGGACTGGCCAATCTTGGATTTATAGAGGATGATCATATCCCATTCCTCAGGTTAGGTGTGGACATCCTCCATGTCATTGCGAATCCATTCCCCACAGTGTGGCATACCATAAAAGTCAGTGTGTTTTCTGGGACTGGTCGGGATCGTAAGTTGACGTATCGTCACGTCCTTAGGATGATGCTTCGGCGTTAGACATACCGACGATGCGACGGTGGAACCTGATACTCCGGGTGTTGATGTGCGAATATCTGGGTCTTCGTGTGGAAGATCTGGAAGACAAGCGAAGTCCGACCAATGGTAGATCCCATAGTGAACTTGTGAGTCTTGCTATCACGGGCATTGGGAGAATTGCTCATCGGAGTGTTGTCCAGTAGTCTTAACACAATGTAGAGATGCGTCAACATTGTGACATGTAGTCACCATAACCCTTGGTCCTTCCCGGCGCTCAGCGCGCTGTCTCTATCTGTTGTCAAGCACACGAGCCGTTATCATGCACAGGATGGGGTAGGCATTGTCTACCTTCCGAAGGCGTCTGAGGAGTAAAGCATTATTGCAGTATTTAATCATATATGTATGATTCCAGCACCAGTCTCAGCGCTGCAAGTCGACGTTCGTGTTCTAGAAACTGTGATACATATTCACGAAACCTGTGAACTATCGTCGACACAGCTCCCTTCACGAAGGCCGCTGTGTATATCGTGAACGTGATACTAATATTCGTCGGGTTTGACACTTCACAATGAAGTGTTCGCACACGATCTCAAGAGTATCTTCAGAGAGCGAATTATATGGCTGTATCGATTGATGGCTATCCAAGTAGTGCTGTAATGCGTGCGTCAAACCCCTCGGAACGAATTGGCATTTCTGGTGTATGAAACGGGTTCTTCATCACGGCATCCGCGTATATCTCATACACTTTCTGAAGCATAGTGTCCGCGGTAGACTCGACCGGCGAAGTAAGCAGGACAAACTTTGTCCCTGAAAACAAGCCTTAGGATGAGATGGTGTGTCTAGAGGGAACTCTTTCCACACACCTGTCGCTGTCAATAAGATAGTCATTTTGGATGATTCACTTTCTAGGACCTGCGCGCCTGAGCTATATCCCGTAGGCGATAGTCGACTGGTAATGGCATGAATACCATGCAAGGTCCCTGCAAGAACCAGGTACTCATTTGAGGTTAGGTTGGGCAGTCCATCTAGTAGATACGCGGTAACTGTCAGAGAGGACCGGTATAACGCGGTGGAAATATTTTGACCTCCAAAGTTCCGCTGATAGACAAGACCACCAGCTTTATTTATAATCTAATAATCATCAGATGTTTATTTAGACCCCAAATAAGCAACATACCCAGAGACCGAATATTGCCATGATACAGTCTCTCAATGTGGCGAGGCGCCTGCAATGTATTCAGGCGCCCGCGCATGAATATCGCGTGTCTCGGAGTGTAAATGTGCGCCAAGAGGTCCTAACTCCGCTTGAAGTCGATTCATGAAGCCACCCGCCGCTTTCGAGAACTCACCTTCATTGTAATTGAGATCTGCTAACATGCAAGCGCAAGCTACGAAGACGGAACAGAGTCAAGTAATTTAATCCCTTCCTTCAAATGCCTTCATCCTCTGATTTATTAATCAGGACGTGTTGACGGCTCAACAAAGCTTGCAGTCAATTCAGACACTCCTACGCGCTGGACTGGGATGCATCACGTACCTTAGGTATCTCCATCTCGACGTCCCAAATGTACTATATTGAATATCTTTCGGCTTAGAAACCTCTTGCCTTCTGATAACTTCTCAGAAAGTACGTTTGGTGACTAGTGTATACTTGAAATTGTTGGCTATATGCTATATAGGTTATCTGACTTCCGCGAACTCAACATCGGACAGTCATACTTCCCCGCCTTCTAGCTTCGGGGGATCCTTTGCCTCGGATGGTGGGAGACGTAATGTCAGCGGGTTTAAGATCATGACAGTTACGAGAGGTTACACAGAGGAAGCCGACAAATTACTGGATTACTTGGTTCGTCTCAACCTGTAGCCCGATAGGTCTCTGACTATATGCTCTTTCTTCCCTCAGGAACATGGAATATTTGACGCACTTCAAAAGCAATATCTGCGTAGTTTTATCTTCGCCATATACCTCGTGAGCCGTATCATAATACAGTCATGGACACCACGCTCTAACGTCTCATGTAAAAATACACAGGACAACCAGGATCCGAATAAGTATGTATTTATCCATGCATATACTCAGCTTCTTGACTGAACCGTCACCGCGTTCCTCAGTATCGTCGAAGCTTATACTTTCAATTTTCACGTATGTTCTCTCTCCGCTGCGGTTGTGCCAGAATCTGACCATATTTAGTATCATACTGTACCTGGAACGAGCGTCTCAGTTCCCGTCATGTCGCTCGGAGAAGATCTTATGAAGCTTTCGATAGGAGGGGCGAAGAAAGGGGCTGCTCCAGTCTCCCACGCTACACACAAAGGAAAACTTCCTACCCTTGGCGAAGTAAAGAGAAGTTTGAAGGTACGCTTTGATTATGATATATAATTTCTTGCCTTGAGTTTTATTAGGCCTTAGTCAAGAATCTCATTCAAGCCACAACTCAAATGGATGCCCTTCCTAGTATGTCTTTATAATACACAGGGAGAAATAAATCACTGATACAATATAGAGCGGCGTTATGCAACCTTCAAGTTGTTTTACCATGATCATACTCCAGATGACTATGAGCCTCCTTATTTCCGAGCTGGCGATGTGCGAAAAGATAAATGGTTTTTCACAACCCATGGTCGTCAGGAAGCACCCGAAAAATGTAGCGTTGGTCAGGTGCAGACAGGCTGGCATGGAGTGGATCTGCGTGTCACCTCCGTCTCTGGGTATCTGCCCTCCGCTGAGGATAATAACGCCCCGTTTTGTGGTACGACCGCAGATGCTGATGGACCGAAGGCGCCGGCGCTCACGCCGACAGAGGAAGCGGCACTACGGGTGCAGCAAGTGGAGATCCAAAGACAGGACGCGATAGAGAGAAGAGTCGTATGGGATGCGGAAGACGGCTTAGGCGATATCGACGCAGAGGGCGAAGAGGACGATGGTGAGTACAACAGTGAATATCTGACAATTCCCTCTGCTATAATAATTGTACTCTGAGCAGGGGAGGGTCAAGTCCTGGGAATATGGAGGATCTGCCCTAGTGGGATAGAATTTGTCGAACCAATTGGAATGAGAGACGATCAAGGGAATATCGTACCGCTACTCGATTCGAAAGAAGGTACAGAAGATTCGAATACACCTGTAGAAGCGTTATTTAAGGGCATGGAGGAGAAAATACCTCATCATGTTGGCCAGCTGGTGCGTTGTTATATATCGACTGTAATTTTTGCTGACCAGTACTATGAACAGGAACCTCCAGTGACATACATTGGCGACCTGACTCAAACTCAGCGAATCGAATATACACAGGCCGCTTCCCCTCTTGTGCCGGGCTCGCCAATCAGCTGGTCTTCTGCCTCTCCTTCTCCACCAAGTCCTATCACCAAACGATCCAAGGCGTCTAAGCATCCCAGAGCACGGGTTGTCATGTCAGAATCTTTACCTCCTTCGGATCCGACAGGTACTGTTCCTTCCGTTTCTAGCATGCCACCAGAGGAAGGAACCATCGATACTCAAATGTTGAGAGGGCTGATTTCTTCCGAACGGTTGTCGGACGGAGACCATTTCGCAGACCAGGATACAGAAATGTTAGGTGCGTACTACACATATCTAGCAAGGTTGAATTCTCACCCCTATTATCCTTGTTATACCTAGTAGACACTAATACTCAAGTCCAGACGTATCATATGGTCGAAGATGATTCCGTACAGTCTTTTCCCTCTGAGCGACAGGATACTATAGTGGTTTCCACTCAACGAGCTATCCAAGTTGGAACTTCGGAAGAAGCCATCTTGGACTGCGAGTGCGGTGTAGACGTGCGTTTTTATTGCGATCGGTACTTTTTCGCACTTACGCTTTCCCCCCACATAAGATTGAAGACTGCGACTGCTTACTTTGTGATGGAGCGTGCAATAAATGGTTTCACGCATGGTTTGTACTTTTCCCGTTTTCGTCAATGAAAATAGAACGAACAGTCGGGTTTTTGCAGGTGCATGGGCTTTCATTCCGGCTCTGCTGCTAATATACCGGATAAATTTATCTGTTTCGACTGTCGCGTCCGTGCTGACCAAAATTGGGATCTTATCATGATTCACGACTTACACCCACGGATGATGGCAAGGTTCAGAGACCTCGCACTATTCAGGTCTGTTATACGTTGCTCCGCTCACATATGACGACTTACCCGGTTATAATAGACGAGCTATCAAGATTTGCGAGAAGTCGCGTCCTGAGAATCTCTCTGTATTCAAGAAGTTGATAGGTGCGTATCGCAATCCATGTCTTCGCTGTGTTTAATAGCTGTTTTAGGTTCCGAGCCAATCGTCAGTGGCCAATTGTTCAAGCGTCTTGAAGTCGAAGGTAATAGATAGACCTTTTTTGGTGAATTCCCCCGCATACGGGTTGTCTCAGACGCATCCAGGTTTTATAGTGTTGGAAACCCCCGAGTCGGACGATCTCGGAATTATGGAAACTCAAACAAGGACCAATCGAACCAACAAAAGTAAAGCAGCGGTCAAGACTAAGCCCCCGCCTAGGCGCAAGAGTACACGGAAGCAACGTTATGTCTTTGTGTCTAGTATCTTGAAAACCAAGACGTACCACGACTACTTTGATCCTTCTCCGGAAGTGGAGAAACGACTCCTCAGTCTCGCTGACCTGGTTTGTATATCCTGACAGCTATCATATGTCTGGTACTCAAGCCAAGACCCGTAGAAACCGAAGAAATCCCACCGCAAGAAAGATGCCCATGAAATGGACCAGGATATGTACGCTCGTGCGCACCCGCGGTGCTTGAACCTGACAATGCTTTCTTTCCCCTTTAACGGAACCAGTGAAACGCTAAAACCGTACTTGCCTCCGGCAGCGGAAACACCGAACCAAGCCCAAGTCGTCATCGCCGGAAGCGAATCCCAGACCCAAGCTGAAACACAACTGGTTATCGATACCCAAGACGAAGATACGGAATCCATTTCGGAACTGAAACGCAAGACTCTGCCTCTTTCCCAGGACCAACCAAGGAAGACGAAAAAGGTCAAGATCTCCATGGCACCTGCGGTCGACCTGGGAGACTGAAAATGAGACTGTGTTCTTCTGGATTTGAACTTGGTGTCTGGCTTTTGCTCTGTCGAAGATAGTCCCTGGTGCTCGCTGCGTTTCTTTTGGCCTCCCCTTACTGTATTGCTGGAACGTATCTTGCCCTGCCATCCATTTGCATGTTGTTGTATGAATCACCACAGTTCCTTGATGTATATGATGTAATACCACAACAATTAATCGAATGGCTTCCCTCGATGCATTCAGCACGTTAAAATTGCTTTTGAAGTCTCGTCGAGCAACACAAGCGTGGCTCCCCGCAACATCCTCAAACTGCCCGTAGGTAATTTCGGCCTTTCAATAGTCTCGATAATCAGTCCGTCATAATCCTCCACTGCCACCCGAGTACCGTCTCTCCTCGTATAATTACCCACCGGGAGCGGCTCGTCGTCGTCTGAAAGGTCATCCCAGCGAGAGTATCTGAGACGTGGTGGTGGCCTAGAAGCCCCGGGACGTCGGTATCTCCAGACATGGAGGATACTGCGCATCTCCATGGCATGAATCGCGTCCACGTAGATTCTGATATGGTCTACGGAGAGCGCCGAGAGAGGACGAGCCGAAGGGGGCTGCACCTCATCGCCGCTGATATTGTCACGGGGACGCTGTGCATTGGCATTCGGTTTGATCATGGTCGCAAGTTTCGACGTGGAGGGAGATACACTGTGAAATGAGAGGCCAACCAAGCCCATGTACCCTGCACGACGTATCGAACAAAGATAGCTCCACAGCTCCTGCAAGCACCCTTTCGTCCATGTAATCTCTCCGGGGGAGTCTTGATGTGCGGCGCGTGATTCCGGTCCACAGGGTAATAACTCTGTCTCCCTCACTTCTGGGGGTACATCATCCTCAGGCTCGTCTAGTACGGAAGCAGCTGTACAACCAGGCCACGGTGGAGCACCGCGCACTGGCAATACCCATGAACATCTTGCGTTTGGGTTGCCCATATAGACTGGAATACTAGTTTGAGTGTAGGGCGCGATTGGGTCGGGCGTGGTTCGGTAGGCTGGGATACGGAATTGGTTAGTTGCTGGGATGAAATCGAGAGGGACAGTGAAGTAGTGTGGCTATCAAAATGAGGTGAGAAGTTTGAGGTGCAGAAAAAGATGTGAACCTACTTTAGGTATCAGTTTCAACAAGGAGCCTTTTTCCATGCGGCGTCTCTTGCGAGGAGGCTGCTCAGTCGATAGGTCATCTGTAATCATTTGCGCAATATGAGGCTGCGAGGGCGACCCAGGTAGCATTTGAGGTCCTGGGTCATTCGCAGGGTCTTCAGGAACGAGGAGTCGCGCATCGTCGTCGACACCAGGTTCGATCATTTCTGCCCATTGAGAGGGTGCATATTCTTGAGAAAACCGCTCCTCTGTTGTGGGAAGCAGGCGCACGCCGTTCGAGGCTTCGCCTGACGCCGGATCGGTAGGAAATAACGCAGGGACTGTGATATTCCATAAGCTTGTCGCATCTTCGCAACCGATGGGCTGGTCCGAAGGGACATGGCCTTCAATGAGTGGGGATAGTACTTCAGCATGCGACGGTGGCTTATCTTCGCTTTGATCGCACAGCGACTCCACTTGTCCTTGTTGAACTTGGACCGAGTCGTCAGAGATAGCCGGAGGTACATAAGAACTAGGTCGATCTGGTAGACTTGTAGTCATTTGTGGCGTTGTGCCTGTCATTGTGCGGAAAGAGATTTCGGGAGAAGACGAGGCGTCGACGCCGCTGTACTCGGGGATGGTTTGCAAACCCTGCGTTGCTGACGAGGGCATGCCTGATCGCCGGTGCTCTACAGGACTGTAGCTCATACCCTCTAGCACCTGTACCACTTGCCATGAAGAATGCTCTGCTTGGAGTACAGCAGGATCGATAGATGACGGGAAGCCATTGAAACCAGGAGATAGCTCGGGTAACATTGACGTCGAGATAGGCCCAAATATACGAGTGAATTCATGAGAGTTGGGTGGGCTGTTTTCAGACGCCCCTTGCGCTAGAACTGGAGTGTTTGGGAGTTGGTGTGGATTAGTGCCATCCGGAAGTGACAAACCTTGCAGGCCCTCCGACGCATGTGAGACAAGGTGCCCAGCGTCGTCCATGGGCTGCACCTGGGAGTCCAAGGTCGGATGTGCCTGCATACTAATGTGTTCATCATGAAACTTGGACTGCTCTGGTAAGAATTCAGATGTACGAGTACCAGCGACCTTATTGAGGACGCTGTCGAACTCTTCCAATTCTTCAACGCAATAGACCTCTGAGACAACATATAAATCATATCCCCATTCTCGAAGATCGTTAGACGTTTTCATTCCGTCCGGGAAAGGTGGAGGCTTCTCGCTATATTCGAAACAATTGTTTCGTAACGCTGCTCAAAGCACAATTAGGACATACACAAATTGAGACTTGTGAAGGGGCGTACCGAATCTGCCATCGTGAGTTTCTGGTGCCACGTTCACCCATCCCTCTTTTGAGCAAGCGAAATGCAGCGTTTCGTATCCCTCTTCTAATAAAGCGGAAGAAGGGGGTTCCTCTCCATCTGAATCTCGGGTATAGTGGTTTACAGTAAGTTTCTTCACTCTTACTGCCATTTAGCTAGGAATGAAAGCCAGTGGATGTAACATTGTCTTGGCTGTGAGGGATGTGCGGTATTAGTCTCCGTTGCTAACCATTAGAAAAAGTGACAATCGACTTTTACTTATAATGGTCTGCGTCAGCTGGCGCCCTCCCTAAGGACCCCCGAAAGCGCCCAAAAAGGCCATCCGGAAATGTCCCGAATTTCGGCCTCCCATGCGCGGCCTCCAAACGGCCATTTTGTGCGGATTTCGGACAGCCTGCGGCGCTGTGGGCCATTTCTGCGCGGATTTTCCGGACAGCCTAGCAAAAAATTGCAAAAATTGTCAAAAAATCCCAAAAAATTCTGATAGTGAGCTGACGGCTTTGCGCAATGCATAGAGATACAAATAATGGATGGTAGAGAGAACACACAGTAAATTAGTCACATCATCAATTCTAACTACATTTTTTCCGTGTTTTCATGATAGTACCATGGCGGTCTTGATCTTCTTCGTGGCAATGAGACTTCTTTGACTATTCCTTCATCTCTTTCAGACACTGTGAGCCCGTGGAGAGTAGTGCTGAGTTATGTACCAGAGATGCAAGAGAACAGGGCAAATTTTTGGAGCTGGGAGCGACCTCAAGCGACCT